>VZUI01053436.1:0-28510 GCA_013401135.1 Cettia cetti
TTTATTTTATTTTATTTTATTTTATTTTATTTTATTTTATTTTATTTTATTTTATTTTATTTTATTTTATTATTATTGGTACAAGTTAGCTCAGTTTTTCCATAGAACAGTTCTAGCATGAAGGATGTTGAGTACTTTTGACAGGCAGATCTTCAAACAAACTAGGAGCTTGTTGTCATTGCCTGTATGTAAAAATGTAGTGGTTTAATAACCTGAATCCCTGTAAATGACTGTGTCAACAAGATATATATAATCTTCAGTTTATAATAGTCCAGTTTTGGAAAGTGGATCAAATTTCTAGTTCCCTCACATAATATATTTTCTTGTAATATTGTTATTTTTCTTTCTGATGGTAGATTGGTTTGTTTCCTTTCCAAGTAGATATGAGAAAAAACAATACAGCTAAAAAAGCTTTGGTTTATAGTTTTTAGCATTTCCTTCTCTGGTGAAAAGCATAGGCTGTAGCTGTCTAAACAGACTGGTGTGATCTCAAGCCTCTGATTTGTGGGTCTTGAGGAAAATTTGATGAACAAGTACCTGCGGGAGAATATGATGCAATTAAGTTTTAAAATCTGCCTTTTCTGCAATTCAAGTTTCATTTGTCTGTTGAGTTAATATGTGCCTTGTATGTTCCTCGTTAGAAAAAAAAGTACAGAAAAGGTTTGCAGTGAAAAAAAATCTGCCACATTTCAGAGGTATTTGTATGACTATGTTGGGGTGCACTGAAGCAGGCAGGAAAGCAATGATTATGATCAGATGTGATCTTCTGCCTCCTGTGCCCTGTGCATACTTCCCGCAGCTCTGTTTTAATAAGATTCTTTGTTGAGAACTTGAGAGAGCAGAATTAGTTTATTTTGTGCATTACAGTCAAGATTAGTAAGTGCAGGAAAAGAGTATCTAAATAAAAGTTGTGGGTTTAGGGTTTTGTTTTTTTTTTTTTTTTTTAATTTCACACACTTCAGTGTTTTTCCTCTTTGAACTACTGATTTCCTAGTTTCAGACTGGGAAATGGCTTATACATACATGAGAGTCACAGACAGAGTAATTAAAATCTTTGTAACACATGTTAACTCTTTCCTGAAATTATTATCAATTTGAATTAGTCATCAGACATGACAAATGAGAATGTTCTTTCTAGGAAAGTCTCAGAAAGGGTAAGACGTTCAAAAATGAAATCAAAGAACATCTGGTTCAAATGAAATGCAAAGACATCTCAAATACTCTTCTTATAAGCTGCATACAGCTGCTGAACAGTAGTTGTTTCTCAGCCATCTTTTTTTCTCTGACTTCCCTTTACCAATTTTACCCAGCTACTCAGGCTGCTGGAAACATCTCTCTTATGAGGAAAGGCTGAAGGAACTGGGCCTGTTCAGCCCTGAGAAGAAATGATTGAGAGGGAAACTCATCACTGTCTGTAAGTATTTGAAGGGAGGGTGTTGAGAGGATGGGGACTTTTGCAGGCTCCTCTTGGTGGTGCCAAGCAACAGGGAGAGAGGCAATGGGCAGAAAATGATGCACAGGAAGTTTCACCTGAATGTGAGGAAGAACTTCTTCACTGTGGAGGTGACTGGTCAGATTGCCCAGAGAGGCTGTGAACACTGGTGATGCTTAAAAACCATCTGGACACAATCCTGTGCCATGTGCTCTGGGATGGCCCTGCTTGAGCAGGCAGGTTGGAGCAGATGACTCCACCGTGGTCACTCCCAAGCTGAGCCATTCTGTGGTTCTGTGATTCAGGGAAGACACAGTGGGCTCCACTGTGAAGCATGAAGGAACAGGCTTTCTCCTGTTCCTGGTTTGTGGCTTAGCAACATGCTCTTCATCATTGCACAATGAATAACCTGCCCATACACTCAGGGTATCCAGTTTCAGCTCTTATGTGTTGTATAATTCTACTATTTGTATTAGTGAGGCTGAAGGTGGTATTGTCAAGTGTACCACGTTGCACATCACAGATGTCCTCACCTTTTCATTTCCTCTTATTTTCTCATTCTGCTTCTTTAGTTTTTCTGCTTTCACCCCTCATGGTTCATCCTGTACAGTCTCAATTCAGCAGCTTTATTACACTAGTACGTAATAGAGCTTGGTTATCAACATGGAAAAAACCCCAAATTATTTTCCTTTTTTTTCTATATTTTATTTTTTTTTAATTGTAGGAACAGCTAAAAGATTAGTTTTCAAAAGCAACCCAAAAGTTAAAATCAAGGAAATGTAATCCTTCTCCTGAGGCACAAAGACATGCACTATGTCACAATGTTACTGTGGCTTAAGTGCCATACTTACTGCCCTGACTGCTTTGCTGATGGAGCTTCCCCTCACTGTATAGAGCTTTATTTTATTTCTGAGCTTTATTTCCTTTGATTACTTTTCCACTGCAGCTAAAAATTAGTGGAATGCTATTGCTTGCTGGCATTTACTGATTTCAGTGTGATTTTTGGTAAGTGCCTGCATCTGCAATGAATTGAAAATGAAGGGATTTAGGTCAAGCGAGAGTCTAAACTCTTGAGTTCAATTTATTTGTGTTGCTCTTCTGTCTGACCTTTGGCAAATTTTCCTGAATGTATTGCATAAAAAAGGAACTGCAATGAGGATTGCAGAAGTTTGCTGTTATATGACTGATAAAACATAGGGTTTAATAATAGCAATATATAGTTAAAAATTAGATTTAAAAAAAGAAAAAATATTAGGAAAAGAAGATTATAGCAGGTAAACCTATTTGTGACTTAAGTAAAATAAAGCAAGATCCTCAGTATTTTGATCTATGCAAGGGAGTTTCCCAGGTTATGAGGAACTAGTGCAGGACACTAGAGACTTTCATGGTAAAGGTGCAAAACAATCCCTGAGCTGTCTCTGGTGGATAAAAAACTATAAAAGCAGCATTAACACTGATCTCCATCTCCTGCAGAAAATGAAAGAATGAGATCCTAGATGAATAAAGTGGTGAGCTTAATGTGTGCGTGGGCTTTTCAGGAGATGTTTGTAAACTCAAATTGAAGAAATATTTTTAAGGTATGGAAAAAGAGAAAATTTTTTAGGAATTCTTAAGACCGCTCCTCTAATTTGATTTATATTTTGCAGGCAGTTTTTTGGAACCTATACTCTTTTAAATACAAATTTAAATTAATGTTCTTGCCACCAAGATCAACCACAGAGTCCTCAAAAACATTATCAAACAAAGCACAACCTATGAAAGCAGTAACTAAGTCTGTAATGGACTATGTAATTCCACCTCTAATGTTTTTGAGAAAATCAGCTCAGCTAAATGAAAGTCAGATTTAATGTAAGGATATATTTAATATTTTAGACCTATTAAATCAGTGTTTCTTCAAAGATGAATCTGTGAGGAAAACAGTACAGGCATAGGTACTCCTGCTTTATCTGTGATGAAAAACTTAATAAATAATTATTATAAAATAACTATTAAGAATACATACTGTGGTTGTATGGAAAATGTTTGGAGATATGACAATCACATCAATTAGAAAAGTTGTGTTTATATGAATATAACTTTTGCACCACAAATTATTCTAGTTTTCATGCTGTACTGAAATACAGAGAACATTGCTTTGTATTTGTGATGACCTACTTTTTTTAGGCTTACTTTGTGTTATAGTCACATATATTGAAAGAATTCAACTGTAACATTTTATAATTAAGAATAAAGGCAATGCATGGGATCTGAACTGCTTACAGGACTTAAAAATCAATTAATTTCTTACTAGTCATACTGTACTGATTAAACCTATTCAACAAAATACAAAATAAACATCTGAACTGAGCTTTGTGAAATAAACCGAAACTGAGCTAATAGTTTTAACACCTTCTTCTCTGATTTAATTGTTTGATCCTATAAAGCAAACTGGAAATGGAGAAGAAGTTTTATTTAATCTTACCTGATGGTGTAATCAGGATAATGAAATATTTGGAGTATTATAATGCTGGCTAACAACATAAACTATACCTAAGTATATTATACTGTTTAAAATGTGTTCATGTATATGTAAATAAAATACAGCACAAGAATGTTAAATTTATGATCTGAAAAAGAATCAAATGTGTAAGGAAGTATAAACAAATGCAATGCTGAGTTAGCTCTGTTACAAAGCACAATCATGCTCATCAGAGGCACTTTACCACACAGTAATTTTGAACACCTTACCAGACCTCGCTTGCACATAAAACTGTTTACATTTCCTGGTTTTGGTCACACAAAATTATTGCACGTGTGTGGAAAGATATGCTTATGTGATCATATGTGGGACACTTAGAAGCTCTCCCACACGGGTGCAGAGTTTCCCTCCAGGAAACCCCAGCTCTGTGCTGCAGAACCTCGCTGATCTAGAGGCAGAAAAACTTGTAGTTTGCAAGCTAAGTGTAATCTTTATACACTCATTTCTTTGTAAGCCAAAATAATTTTTTTTTGTCAGTATCATATCCTGATCTTTCCTTGCATTGATATCAACTTTCAGTTTCATGTCACCAAAAACGTTCTAGGCATAGTCCTGTTTTACTGAAAGGTTATGAATAACTCTCTAAGCAAGCATGGTTCTTTTAGTGCTTCTGAAAGCACTAAAAGAGATACTTATGTATCTCTTTTGAGCAGGACGTTTTGTCTCTCACTTGTGTTGGATCCCTCATTTTTGTTAGTCACTTACTCAGAATATTTTTCCTTTAGATACTTCCAACACTTGTAGGTTTTTCAAGAGTTTTCTACAAGACATCATGAAATGCTTCACTGAAAATCCTCACAGCAGGTATCTGTTACACTTTCTTTACTTAGAAAAATCACTTATCTCATAATCTGACCTTTTATCTTTCAAGCACATGTCACAATGCAATGGCAATTGCATGGCCTCAGAATAGCACTGCTTCAGAAATCCCGCCTCCTTCTTTGCAGAGTAGGCAAGATGTGAACAATAAGGAAATAAGCCAGTTTTAATGTAAATCTGAACAAAAAAGTTATAACTGGGTACCGCACAACTTCTGTGTGTTTATGAACATTTAAAACTCCCATGTGCCTACAGAGACTTTATAATGATAAAATTAAAGTACAGTACCAAACATGGACTGTGAACTGCTTCTACACCAGCCCGATAACACTGCTCACATGATTTGATCAAGGCTGAATGAGGGATTTGAGGTTTATGGTCTTATTTTCACTGCACGTTGTTCTGACAGTAGAGTGACGAAATGACTTTATAAAACAGCTGGAGAATCCATTTAATTTTGACTTCAAGAGCGATTGCATTCAATTTGTTGGCTCCACAACAATACTGCAGTGGTTGTCACTGTAGTAATGGCACACTGTAATGTGCCATTACATTTTGCTCCTTTTTACATTTATGTGCTGAAATGATCCAGTTCATTACTATATGGGCAGTATTAAACGAAACATTTCTGAATTTGCACTGAGACCATTATATTAACTTAATCATTTGTAAGCAGGCAGATATATACTTAGTGGTCTACTTTTGGTCTTAAAGAAAAGACCATACCTGAATGCTTTGCTGGCATGGGAATAATGTGTCATATTTCCAGAAGGATTAATACCACTTGTTTAAATAATTAAAACTTCCTTTATAATGAATATTTTTCCTTTCTCCCAGTTGGAAAACTTAATATATGATGTGCAGTTTCAACATTGGGATTTCGTATGTACTGGATGTTCTGTTTTTATGTAGAAGTTTTATTTGTTGGAATCTGAGTTGGAATGTCCTACTGCAATTTTGAAAAGAGCAATAGGACACTTTTAGCAAAGGTATCTAAGAGTTATTTTATGGAGTTAGGATTTTCCTCCTTATGATTTGGTGTTTGATTTATGCACAAATAGTGTAATAACATTGGAGATGAGGGTGTTATCCCATCATGCTAGATACAGCATGTCTATTGTCCCCGTCTTGTTTCATTCACATAGAAAATACACATTTAAATATGGAGTGGAGGTGACAAAAATTATCACTTTTCCTCCCGTAAAGGCCAACTGTCCAGTTATGGGCTAAAAATTTAAATCTTTCATAGTTTATTACATTAATATATGTTCTGTATAAATACCTTCTTAATTTTTCTTACAGCTTTAAGGTGGATTTTATTTCTATATACACCCAAGTACATGTACCTAAAAACAAATAAATATTCACATACAGAGGATAGTAATAGCAATATGCTTTTACTTAAATGTGGTCTCACATTTTGTTGGCATTGCTCTTATGTTGTGAAACCAGTTAGTTTCACTAAATGATTAAAATTTTTTGTCCCTGAAAAATGACTTTTTCAGGAAGATGCTTTGTGGAAGGATTCAAACTTGTAGGCATTTTGGGAAATGACTGGAATAACAAGCACTTTGTTACCCAGTTGTACTGCTGTACTAAGTCACATGAAATCACAGAATATGAGTTGGAAATGACCCATCAGGACCATTGAATCCAATTCCTGGCTCTGTACAGTATCATCCATGAGTCTCACTGTGTGTCCAGGAGTATTGTCTGAATGCTTCTTGAAATCAGACAGTTTTGGTGCTCTGACCACTTCCCTGGGGAGCCTGTTCCAGTGCTGAGCCACCCTGCGGTTGAAGAAATTGTTCTAATATTCAATTTAAACATAAGATGACACGGCTTCAGGTGAATTCCTTGGGTCTTGTCACTGGTCACAGAGAGAAGAGATCAGTGCCTGCCCCTCCTCTTCCTCTCAGGAAGTGCAGTGAGGTCTGCCCTCAGTCTCCTCCAGGCTGAGCAGACCAAGGGCCTCAGCCACTCCTCACACAGCTTCCCCTCAAGGCCCTTCACCATCTTTGTTACCCTGCTTTGGACACTCTCTAATACCTCAATGTCTTTGCTGTCAATGTCCACAATATTCAAGATGAGGCTGCCCCAGTGCAGAGCAGAACAGAGCATGACAATCCCCTCCTTTGCCCAGCTGGGGATGCTGTGCCTGATGCCCCCAGGACACGCTTGGCCCTCTTGCCTTGTCCATGTCCCCGTTTTTGAGGTTACCATCCTCATCCTGTAACAGGCTGATTTTATTTCTACATTGCCTTTTGCCATTGATATATTTGAAAATCTCATTTTATTGCTCCCCCACAATTCTGGCCAACTTCACTTGCAGGTGAGCTTTGGCCACATGACTTTTTTCCCTACAGTGGCAAGCAGCAGCTTTGCCTTACTGTTTTGGGCAGTTTATTAAATCACTCACATTGATGAAATCTAGCATATTAAAAAGTATAGCATGTAGGATGTTATGCTGCAATACTGCTACAGAAAGTAAAGTCTTCCATCGGAATGGTGCTCTCAGAAGCCTTATACAATCTGATTTATAGTTGGTGTTAGCTTGGTAGTACTTCTTTTCATTTGCAACCCATTTCAAATTAGATTTGGGATTGTGTCTGCAGCTGCAAACATTGTAGAAGAGAGGTCACTGACACCAGAGGATGGAAGTTGGGGTTCTGGTTTTCTAGAAGGGAGGTTCATGAATCCACTGTTCTTTTTGAAAAGCGAGCACAGATCCATTAGGTCATTGATGGACTTATATTAGGAAAAGGCAATAAACTGTTCTTACCACAGTGCATTTCCATATAAAATGAAACTCATTGAACAGGCTAGGTCCTTAGGGGAACATAAAATCTCCTTTTAATTGGATATACAATGCTGCATCTTTAGCATCTCACTAAAAACGTTTTAAAAGCATTGCAAATTTTGGCTGTGGGTTTTAAATTATTTTTACTCACATTTCTTTATGTATGTATTCTTAAAGCACACCAATATTTATACAGACTCTGTGGATCTTTCATGTTTTGGTTGCTTTAGACTTGATGATGCTGATGAGTCCCTTCCAACTCAGCATATTCTATGATTAACAGCAAAGTATAGTAGGTAGAGTGGCTACATGTGGTACCTAGGTGCCACTAGGTACTGCTTGGAACTGCTACCTTAGAATGAGTAAATGTATATAACTATACATATTCTATACTAGAATATAAATTTATATATATTCGAATGATTGGTCAACTGTTGAAAAACTTCAGCTATAGGGATCAGGAAAATGATTGTTTTTTATGAAAATTCTTTTTTGATGTGTTTATAACAGAATGCATCATGTACTTCTAATATTTAATGCTTTGAGCTCTACTCAGAACTCAGAACTCAGAACTGTAATACAATGTGATCATAAAATTCCTCCCCGAACCCTATCTAATAAGTTAGGTTTCTTATTTCATTATGCCTGCTCCAATAACATCATAAAATCGCCATTAAAAACAATTTTGACTCCAGGGAAGTAGGCTTAGAGAAACTGCTTAAGTCGAAGCAGGAATTTTGAATACCAAATATTTTTGCAGGATATATATTTGTTATTTGTGTTGAGGAGAAGGATAATGAGGCTCTTCGCCTTGTGGAGAGCTTGAGAAAAAGGAAATGGATCTTTCTGAATTTTTTAAAGTTTTCCTTTTTTACAATATCTCTTAATCTCTTTTTTTTTTTTTTTTTTTTTTTTTTTTTTTTTTTTTTTTTTTACACAGAACAACCGCAGTAGACAACATGCTGTGTTTTTAATTGTTTTGGCTTTAAAAATTCACTTTTAGAAATCCATTTGGAGAGAAAAAGAGCTGTTTCCCATATCTACTAAGGAAGAAATCACAGAAGATCTGCACACTATCCTTTTATACAGCAGCACTGAAACTTTACTCACTTGGATTGAAATTCCTCAAGGTTTGATACTAGTCCTGGAAGGAATCCCAGTACTTCATACATGTCTCTTCATTTTGAAGGGTAGGTATGTCTTGCAGATGTTATTTGGTATAATTAAATGAGTAAAGAAAATCTTGTCTCACATTTAATACAATTGGATGAATTGATCTCTGACATCCATTTTCCCTGATTACATTAGAGAGACAATTTACTCTAAATTGGCCAATCTTCACAATAAAAAAGAAATCACAACAAAAATGAAATAAATAGGCAAAACTTCAGAGTTTCTATAGAAAAATACTGTGCAGCTCAAAAGGTAAGCAAGGATTTGGTTTGGTTTCAATTCATATTGCAAAGCCTGAAAAACCTTTCTGAAAACATACTCTGTCTTTTCTGGTGGGATTCAAGTGAGTAAATAAAGACCTTTAGCAAAGATCCCAGAAACTGATATCTGGAAAACACTCTTGCTGCTCTCTTTAAAAAGTCAGAGCCAAAGGTGTCTATTGCTGTTGCAGTCTTCCTCACCTTGGCTTTTTCAGGCCAGGTGAGGTAAATCCCACATTTAGCATCTGTGTTGCAAATTCACAGCACTCAGCTGAACATATGCCCGAAGTCTTAAAAAATATAGGTGGTCTAGCTGTGTGTTTTACCATATTTAAATAGCTTTTCTGATGATATCTCACATATTGGGGAAAATTACCCACATCCAGGATCTTGAAAAAATATCTTGCAAATATGGATAGCTCGGTATCCCATCAGAGGTGGTAAATGAGTTTCATGTATTGGGTTGGTTGTTTTTTTTAACTTTTTCTCCTGTTTATTGCCTTTAGTCTCTAATATTTCCTTGGCCAGGTGATTAAGGAGGTTACACCAAGAATCTCATGTAAAGTTTTCTGTTGGCTATCATCTAGTTTAAATTTTTCCCCGTGTTTTCCCTGTCAAAGTTCCATGAGTGGCCGCAACTTTAGTGAAGTGATATCTAAAATTTTGTCTGATTTTCACATTAATTCCTTAATAATATCCATCACTCCAACTGCATGACTGAAGATAAATAAAAAATTAGATAGAAAAGTAAATAAATTGCATTAATTTTGCATCTCATCCATTCAGACCCTACAGTTTAGTGTCAAAATATCAGAAAACAGTGTACTTTTGATGGTGAAAATCTGAGGAAAATGAAGGAATGTGCCTTCAGAAAAAGAAGATGAAAGGTCTTTTTTATTTTTAGGGGTATTGAATAACATGTGTATGTCTTACTGAGATGAGGAGCTAGTCCACAGGTCATCTATCTCCTTCAGCAGCATTGTTATTGGCAGGCTAGAGAAGAAGGTTCCTTATAGTTTTCACTCTGCTTCTGTGAATATTTACTCTTTGAATGGTGTCACTGCCTCCATTTCAGAGGCTGAGACTGCCGTGTGGCTTTGAACCACTTTGGTTTGATTCCATGATTAATTTTATTATTCCGTTACTCTGTGAACTCAAAAGTGGAGGCTCTTTTCATATGTTCATTTTCCCAGAATGGAAAAAGCAGACCTGTGGCTTGGAAATACCTGTACTGTGGCTAAATAAGAGCATTATTTTTGTCCCTGGTGGAAAGTTATGTGTCAAACAAGACTGTGTTGAATTTGTTGCTTCCTGAAAAAGACTTTGTACTGCAATACATCAACATATACCTACAGCAGGCATTTTAGTAATCCAGTCTTGCTATGCAGCTACAGTTTTAGTAAGGAGGGCATAAAAAACACTCTAATTATTTCAGTTATTCCAGGTCCACATATCTGCTTTCTCTCTTAACCCTTCCCAACCACAGTGAAACAGAAAAAGTAAGACTGAATAAAATGCTAGTGGGAAAAATTCAATTATATTAAATGTTTCTTAGAACTATGAGACAATTCAAATTAAGGACTGCTATTCTAACATAAATGCTTTTATATACATGGATTTAAAATAATTTTGAGCAAATAACTCAAATACTTTCTCTTTCAGCTTGTGGTATTATGTTATATTTAAATTTGACTCTAGATTTATAATCGTGGTAATGAGTTTGGAAGATTTCTTCATCCTTGTCACTACTATAAGACAATTTCACACTTCCTTGACTCTTTAAAGGTGTAATACTGGGAAGTGTTAATTGACCAAATCCTCAATAACAGGGAGAGTAGTAAGGGAAGATGAAGTATAATTCTGTTTATGAGTTTAACTTGGAAATTACACATTACAAAACAGATATTCAGAGGCAACAAAACTTAATCTCTTTTCTATTTCAATAAACTACTTTAGACTCTCAAATGGACTGGCTGGATTAAATAATATATATCCTGGCTTTCTGTTAAATATTACACATATACCAGGAAAGCTGGTTGTGCCAGACACTGACCTTAATTTGAAGATAAACCTTTATTTTCTCTTCCAGTTGCTTAGACAAGAAAAGACAGGCATGGCTGTGAATACAGAATAGAAGGGATTTTCAGGTGGGAAACTGCTACAGTTACCTTGCCTGTAAAAACCCCACACCTTTCCTGGATCTGCCAAACATTGTCATCCATCTTTGCTCCTGATGCTGGCAGATGTCAGAAGGTTCCCTCCTCCTCCACAGACAGATGAAGTGAAACCTTTCCAATGAAGTCTGCAGTGGATCTCAGAGGACAAGGAAATGGGTCAGCAATACAGACCCCTTGTTTACATAGACAGGTTGTGGCTGTTCCTGTTGAATCTGACAGGGCTCTTTTTCATGAGTAATGCAAAAAAGAAAAATGGTTGTATTTCACTCTGTTTAAAAGTGAACATTAGTCCCAGTTCTTGTCTTTTTCACCATAATCTTCATCTTCCTCACTTGAGAACAAATAGAACAGCCAGCCAAAATCAACCTCCAGTTCTCTTAAAACATGAATACTGCTTTCCTCTGATTCTTGTTGAAGCTATACAATCAGCAAATATCTGTGTATGAGTGGCCTTAGTAACAACTGTGCTTACAGAAAACATGTCATTCTTACACTGTTTTGTTGGTCACACACAGTGTGTTTCTTTTTAAAAATGTCTAAAACTACATTGGCTTTGAAGACAAAATAGTTATCACAGAGCTAACTCTGACTAAAATTTGCATGTTACCTTTGGCTTCTGAGCTGACAGTGATTTGCATTCTTCCCTGCCCTCCCTCTCTCAAGTGTAAAGTAATACTTCAAAACTTAAAAATGTGTCTTTGATAACTTTAAATTACTCTTAATACCACCTCCTCTTGTCATAACAAAGCAGACTTATACTCCAAGGGGGACTGCGTGGTAGTTTTGACTAGATCAGTGGAATTATCATGGATTATTTTTAACTTTGGTTCCAGCTTTTTGAGTTTTGTTCTGACTGTCTGATTGAATTCGTGAGAGAATTGAAAGCAAACCCTGTCTAAAGCAGTGGGGTTTAAGGTATATACTAGCCAAGGAAGCTGACAAAACTCTTTTACAGACCCTGTTAAAGACATAAAGGTCCAAGCATATTGTGATCCAGTTCAAGTACTTGTAAAAAAAACAGGTGAGACCTGCAGGTAGGTATCATATATTATGACTGGCTTGAAAAGCTATACAGTTTTTTATTTAATTTGAGGTAGAGGAGCAGAGTTGACTTTTAAATCAGTAATAAATCTCATCCTTTTCTTGCTGATTTGTTCATATTACAAAAATAGTTTTGATCTAATGTGATCTTTGACACATTTTTATGTCCACTGGAAGAGTGGGAGATGCACAAGGTGAAAGAGGGTAAGAAATTAAAAGAAGAAGAGGCAATAATAACCAGAAGGAAAAGAAACAAAATCAGAGTAAACTGGATAATGAACAGGAAGAGATAACACTGAGAAGGGAATACATGTTTAGGTAGTACAGATTCTCTTATCACCAGTTTTTAGACTGTATGAAACACATTTCCTGGATAAGCATACTTAATTGGGGGAAGAAAACTAATCAGATCAGATTCAAAGTTTACTACAAAAATGATACTTTAAAGTGATAAAGTAATCTTTGTTCAATCTTTTACATCTCAATTATTTATTTTAAAACACAAGGACTTGTAATTGTAAAGATAATGAAGGTATCTGATTTTTTTTCTATCTTTCCTACTTTGTCATTGTCAGCCTGTTGTGCCTCCCACTGCATCATGAGCAGACTTTTCATTACAAATCTCTTTAGCAAATCTAAACCCTTTCAAGGGGGAACAGCCATGTGTTTCCTTCCTGGAGAATCCTGGACTAGTGAAGTATTAAAATTGACTGTGTCTCTTCCTTTTACTGTGATATAAACATTATAATAAATACAATGAATGAGAAAAAGAATTATTAGAAAAAGAATCAGAAGAGGAAAAAGGGGAAATGTTGAACCTGCTAGGGTCAAAACCCTATACTGGTACTGCCCTTCAGGGTTGGGCTAAAAAGAAAATGCATCCAAGTGTGTCTGGCCATTTTAAACAATCCATCTGAAGCTTCAATATAATCAGGCAAATAAAATTGTTTATGATTAGTTATTCGGTTTTTATTGCCTTCTCTGTCTAGAAATCAGGAAGAGAAAAACATTTCTGAGTTGGTTTAATATAATTACTTGAAGGAACAAGGTTTCGGGGTCTAAAGATTGGAAGATTAACACAAGTAATTTTACTCTCAAAATAAATTACTTTTGGGTTACAGTTTGCTTCTAATATAAAAAAAAGAAAGTGGTTTTCCTTCATATTCGTGATCATCTTAATGTGAATGGGACTAGCTTTTTAAAAATGATTGCTGTCAGATTCAAATGTGCCTATGATCTTGCATAGATGTCAGTGCTTTTAGCATCTCTTTAATTTAGTCTGTCTTCTATTATGTCAACATGTCATCCCTCCTTTCCAAACAAGAGTAATATAGGATTAACTACTAATACATAAAAGGATTTTTTGATTAATAAATGTGTGCATAAAAATTCAACCCTGCATAGGTAGGTTATGTACTAAGTGCACCAGTGGATAATTCATAATTGCCTTTGGCACCACAATGAAAGTGAACATTTTAAATTGTCCATCAAGAACATCCCTCTGTTTCTGGATAAAATAAAATTCAAAATAAACAACACATTTCAATGTTAGCATCCATCAACATGGACTTTTTTAAACAGAATATTTTAAATCCTGTATTAATACAGACAGATATCCAGTTTCTGAAAACCTTTTGTAGATCTGCACAACCATCTCTATGATCTGCAGTCTAAGGACTGTACTCGGCAACCAGACAAACAAGTCTGTTGACTCATTGCATTTTAGGTTTTGTAAATGGGCTTGCAGCCCTCACATGGAGCAGACTTAGTAGTTCTATTTACTTTGGGGTAATTACTTAAATTTCCTATTCCTAAAACTTTAATAACATATAACACCAAGTAGCAAAAATAGAAATAAAGCTCTACAGTCAATGTAGAAAGAATAAAAATAAAGCCCTACAGTCAATCAGGGGAGTGTGAATGAATGAGAGAGTGTGGAAGAGAAAATAATAGATGGCATTTTCTAGCTGACTAGGACAGGTCAGTAAGGAAAGAATTGCTTGTAGGATTTCTTTTAGTGGCAAGGGCAGAGGAAATGTCATATGTGAACTGTAAATATACTGATAAGATTGGAAAAATTGCAAATATATATCATTATGTAAAGTAATTTCCACTTATTCTGACAAAATCAAAAGCCAACTTGTGCTGTATAGCTACTAGGAGAGTATTAGGCATTCAAGGATATGATTTGTGCTGAGTTGATACAGACACCAAGTAAAGGTCAGATGGATCCTGACCTATAAATATGTGTTTCTTAATTTGCTAAATGAGTTATTTTCTTCCAGACATAGACAGCTTTCCTCTTGCATTTCCCAGTGTTATCTTCTTCATCCATGAATATCAATGAAATTTAATGGCTAAAATAATACTTGGGATCTTAGAGTGGAATGAAGAGGCCTTTATTAAGATTTTGTCAGACAGGACTTAAAAAAAGAATGTATTTTACAGAACTGTTGGTTCCCAGAGTGACTGGGAGAAGGAGGCACCTCTGGAGATTGTCTAGTTCAACAGGTCAGTGAGAGAAGACTGCCTGGGGACACATTTGGTTGGATTCTGAATATGGCCAGGGATGTTGAGTCTGCAACCTCCCTGGACAACCTGTGGCAGTGTTTCTTCATGCCCACACTAAGAGTTCTTACTCTTATGTGGCATTTCCTGTGTTTCAGTTAGTACCTTTAGCCTCTTGTCCTGTTGCTGGGCACTACAGAGAAGTGTCTGTCTTCTGCCTTCTTTATTTCTCCCATTAGAGTTTTACACAAATGGATAAGATTCCCCTCAGCCTTCTCTTATCCAGACTGAGCAGCCCCAGTACTCTAATCCTCTCCTCATATAACAGTAGCAGTTCCTCAATCATCTTCATGAGCCTGCACTGGATGTGCTCTAGTATGTCTATCACCCTCTCTCATACTCGGGAGTCCAGAGCTGACCTAGCATTCACAGAATCACAGAACCAACTAAATTGGAAAAGATCTTTGAGATCATAGGGTCCAACCTATTCCAGATGTGTCTCACCAGTGCTGAGCAGAGGGAAGTTCCAACCACCTGGCTTCACCTGCTGGCAACACTCTGTCTAATGCAAAATACCATTGCCCTTCTTTGCCACAAGGGCACTTCACTGGCTTTGTCAAACCAGGATCTTTTAAAACATTTTCTGTCAAACTCTTTTTCAGCTAATTGGCCCTTGTGTTATACTGGTACTATGCTTATTTCTTCCTGGAATAGGGCTGATATTTCCCTTTGTTGAGCTTCATAATGTTCATGTGTTGTCCCATTTCTCCAGCCTGTTGTGCTGTGCACCCATTCGGTGTATCAGCCACTCCTCCCTGTTTTGTATCATCAGTCCACTTCACTTTTCACTTAGCTAGACTCTACTCCATCAGCTTTTCTGTGGGGATGACATGGGAGACTATCAAAAGCCTTGTCAAAGAAAAGGAAAACAGCATCCACTGCTCTCTCTTAACCCACCAATCATCCAGTTGTAGAAGGCTATCAAGTTGGTTAAGCATGATTTTCCCTTGAATCCATGCTGACTGCTCCAAATCACACTGCCGTCCTTCATGTATTTGGAAAGGCTTTTGGAAGATTTTCTCCATCAATTTCCTAGGGACTGAGGTGTGGTTGTCCAGTCTGTGGCTCTCCTGGTATTTCTTCGATATTTTTCAGAACAGGAGTGTCATTTGCTTTCTCTCAGTTCTCACAAAACTCCCCCAGTTAACATGACATTTCAAAGATAAGCGAGAATGACATTGTAGTGACATTGCAAGCTCCCTCCACACTTGTGGGTACATCCCACTAGGTTCCAGGGACTTGTGTCTGTCTCTTTAAATGTTTCCTAAACTGACCCTGCTCTGCTGAGAAGTGATTTTTGCCTTTGGTCAGAGGCCTGAGCCTGCTGAAAGCCAAAGGCAAAGAAGGTATTCAGTATTTTGGTCTTTGCTGTGTCTTTTATCACCAGGTCTTTTATCACCCATTCAGCAGCAGGCCCACAATTTCCCTGACATGTCTTCTGCTGCTGATGTATCTCTTGGAGTCCTTCTTGTTGCTTCTCTCCACCCTCATGAGATTCAACTCCACTTGGACTTGTCCTTCCTAACCATGTCCCCGAACCCAGACAGCGCCTCTCTGCGTTTTCTGGGTCACTTGTACCAGCTTTTGCCTTTGCCCACTTGCCCTTTATGTTTGAGATTTTCTGGGAGTTCCTTATTCATCCATGCAGGGCTCCTGCCACTCTTGCTTGTCTTCCTGCTCATGGAGATGGAGCCTTCTTGGGAAGTGACACACCTCAGTGACAATTTCACAGTTCAGCATACCTACATACGTTCCACTTTTGTGGCTCAAGTCTAAGACATATTGAGCCTACTTTAATCATGACCTTAATTTTACTAGTGCATTGTTCCATCCCTAATTAGCTAAATAAAATTGCAATACTTTAGCTTGGTAATTAGCCTTCTTAAATGAATATTTGCTTGCTCACCAATTTTAATAAAATCAATGAGGGATATGCAGATTCGGGTTGCTCTAACAAATTAAAATATGGTGTAAGAACTATGAGAGCGTGGCTAGTGTAAAAAAATGTCATTTTTAAACAACTCAGTTCATCTTTCAAATGAATATTTAAATCTTTTTAGGCTATTATTCTTAGAGCAGGCTATATGGGTCAAGAAGATCTCTCCTGACTTCACTGACAAGGAACAGTAATGGCTCAGGCCAGCAGCTGGCACAGTTGTAAAGAAAATGATCTTTGAGATAGCTGAGCACTTTGCTTTCTGTTCTTCCTGAACACTACAGAATCACCTCCACTCCCGCCACTCTTGTGGGACTCACCACAAGAACACTGTGGTTTTAGCCTTTCTCCTTCACTATGCTATTGTAATTATTTTTAAAGCTATGGAGAACTATGGAATATACATGTTTGTACTGGTCAGACTAAGTTTGTCAGGCTCTCTTCTTTTGAATTAGTTTTTTTGTCTTCTAGTACATCATACAGCAATAAACTCCTTTTTTGGGATTGGGAAATATAGTGAAGAACCCTTGGCCTTGACATACTCCACAGTGTACTTAGCACCACAGCTTGTGTCTATATCTGAATAACCTATGCACACATTGACTGCTATTCACAGAGTGTTACTGTGGGATTTTCACAAGGATTTAGAAATCCCAGAACCACATGCACTGTAGAATCCATGGACAAACTTGAAACAATACCTGCATGCAATACTTTTGGAAATCCTTGCCCATGTGCTACGGTGCAGTCAGCTGGGAGATGTTGTCTACATTTTTTTGTCAGGATGTCAGAAAATAAATAAATAACTCAGTTCTGGCTTAATCCAATAATGAACACTCAAAATCTGTTATATGAGCAGAAAAACGGGGGAAAAAAATCAAGGTAACATATTGCCTTAATTCCAAGCCTCTCTTACTACTCCTTGCATGAAGAAGTAAAATACCTAAACAAGCTCAACTCAGGATAGGATAATAATCTGGCACAAAGTATGGATTCTGAACTGACATTTTGCTTCATAACTAAATGAAGATATTAATAAAGCACAATTTTAATGAATACAGCTTTGGTTGTTGAATATAGAAACAGAATTTCAGTAAAAAATACCCAAAATTTTAATCATAAATGAACTATTACAAGCTGCTTGAGCAGCTGCATTAAATGTCTCTGAAAGCCATTTTCCAAAAACTGATATGATGGGTGACATTTAGTTTACATAGTGGGTAATATAAAAAATAAAATAATTTTGAAATATAATTGGTAATAGAATAAATAGTGTCTTATAAATATGCTAACAAGCCATTTTAGTGATATTTAGTGTAGACATATTTAAAAGCAGTTAATAATATTATCTTCAGATTTAATGATGTTACTGTTTAATGGTGTTTCACTGCTTGATCCCTGAAATTATGTCTTTAAATAATGTTACCAACTGTAATCACTACTGTGCTATCAATTCATATTTGAAATTGTCTGTGATGGCAAGAAAAAGACACACATAACATGCTTGTGTAATAAAAAATTTCTATTAGTGTGAATTTACCATATGACGGTAAGTTTTTGTATATAGATGATTTCAGTGTTGGTGTTCAGCTTAGTAACTTGATAGTTTTCAGCAGGGGATTTAAAAAAAATTCTTAGAATGATTAAAATCAAGGCTAATCATATAATTTAAGAACTTTCTGAGAGGACTGTAAAAGGAAAAAGATTTATATAATCAGTTATCTTGCTGAAAATCCATTCAACCTGTGAAAATATAGAGTAAATAAGAATGAACCAAAAGCCAATGTGCGTAATTATTCGTGTGTGGAGTAATTTTTCTTGAGATAATAACTAAAGATAAACTAGACTTTTTTTTAGAAAATACCTTTTTTTTTTTCCCCAAAGCATTGTAACAATTTATTATCACTAAAGAAAACATTGCCAAGTATCTCCATGCTGTGAACTCATGCTTTTTTTTTTGCATATTAGTGTGGCAGTAGAAGAGACGCAGGTAATGCTAGGGGTCTCCTTGCCTTCCCATCCTTTCAGCTTGGTCATTCAGGCAATGGCTTCTGCATCTTTGTCAGTCAAAAGGCACTGGATAAAGTCAAAGCAGTTCGAACAGCAGGCCTTTGCTGCCTGGATTACCCTGAAGAGGACAAAGGTAGTGTCAGATTTGTAACTCTGAAGACCCATGCAATGGGACTGGATCAGGAGTAAATCAGGGAATCCTGGAGGAGGGGCTTTTCTTCTTTTCCATCATGACTAATGAGTCCAGAAATGAGAAGTGCTCCACGGAAATCCACCCTGGAAAAATCCTAGCACAGGGACTTGTCCTTTACCACTTGCACTTGATGTGCAGGCTGGGAAAGAAAAGGTCTATTAAAGATGTGGAAAAGAGACAGTCCTGTCACCTTGCTGCAGTGATGCCAAATAGTCCAAGTAGCAGGAAAGTCAAGTAGTTTTCACACTGGCCTATTTCCCCTGCACTACTTCAGTATTTTTATGCAGGGTGAATTTTCCTATATCCTGGAAATAGACATCCTCAAGATTCTGTTTTGCCTGCTCTTATTCATGGTTCCCAGAGAAGCTGTAGTTGTCTCATTTTTCAAGGCTAGGTTGGATGGGATACTGAGCAACCAGATTTGATGGAAGGTGTCCTGCCCATGACAGGGGACATTGGAAGTAGATGATCTTTAAAGTCCCTTCCAATCCAAAGTATTCTATGGCTTGTGGGCATATTTTCTAGTGCTTAATTGCTCTCCAAGGAGGAGATTTTTCTTTATGTTCTTATATATGTCACACAGCTATTTGTAGAAAAAGAATGAGAGGTTGCACAAATACAATGGTGGAATTATTGCAATTAATGCAAGATCATATGACTGTCCCACAAATATTTGCAGTAGTAGAAAGAGAACTTAAGTAGATTGATTTAAAAAAGCAACTAACCAAGGGCATAACCTTGTGTGCCTGTCTACATTAATTCTTCATTTTCTTTTGCATCTGGAACCTTTGCACTTTATTCATCTCCTGACACTAATGTTTCACATGCTGTGATTTTACCAGCAAAGCTATTATTGACTCTTTGTATTTTGTTGCAAGTGCCCTTAAGGTTTCTCTCCACTCAAATTTAAAATAGCAGACTTTTATATTGTTCCCTAACCCCTCCCACGCCAGTGTATTTTCAAACCTCTGAAGACAAGTACTGGGTTTATCAGTCTTTGTGCCATGATTTCTGATTATCACATTCTGGTTTATCTTAATTTTGAATTAGAAGCTGTTTTGGAGTGATAGCAGTCTTGTCTTTAAGTGTCTAGACATTATGGAAAATAAGTTTCTGGTCCATGTTTGGGTTCATGGAAGGTCCAGAAAATAGTACAGAAATGTTCTAGAGAGTTAATTGCACATATTGGTGTAAAAATGAAATTTTGAAACACAAATGAAATATTTCATAAATATAATTCATGACAATGTAAACACATAAACTTTTTAGTATTTTTTAAAATACATTTTTGTAACGAGAAAAATAATGTCTTGGTCTTACACCTGGAAAAGTAGATTTTTTTAAACTATCAGAGAGCTTACAATGTGAAATTACAGCTTATTGATTATAAAAATTCTTGTATCTTAAATCTCAAGATTATCCTTGGAGTTACAGTGAAATGTTATTTGCAAGGAGCAGAGGATGGCACTGTTGGACTGCAATTATGAGGTGATACAGCCTGCATATCTTGAATTACAACATTGCACTACATTGCAGAAATTCTATCAGATGTCTTACAAGTAGTGATAGCAGAAAAAGATTTACACTGGTTTTTGATCATCAACATTGTGCTTGAACTGTAGCAGTGAGATAGGAAAAATGATTCTTTTTTCAAATGGGATGTGGCTATAAAGTAGAACAATGGAGAAAAAATGGGTGAATTAAACCAAAAACATTAAATCCCATATTTTGGGAAATAAATTATTAGTATAACTTTGAAGGGTCTTTCTGGCACTGAGTCCTTAGCTGTGAAGTGCCTGAGGTGCTGAGTATTTACAAATACTTTTGCTCTCTGAAGTAGTGAAGTAGGCACCATGGTATCCACTGGCTCTTCAGATGAAATAACCCACAGAGATTGTAATTCACATAGGAACAGAGGCTAGACCTGCAAACCACTTTAAAAAAAATAGACTTCTTTCACTTAAAAAAAAAAAATACTTCCTTCTCAGATATATATCTCCATTCCATATTGGTATAGGATACTGTTAGCCTGTTTCTCCAGATTTTGCAGAAAGATTTTGGTCTCAAAAAGCTATTCAATATAATGAGGGGGGAAGACTCACCTTCCAGGAATGGTAATATGACTATTTAAAAATTGTGCAGTCATATAATTCAGTTTTGTTCCGCAAGAAGTCATTAGCTCTGCAAGCCTCTGAATTTTGCTGCTCATGTGTTACTGATAAAACCAGCATTTACTTTATTCATTTCTCTGTCATTCTAGCTGAGCTTATGAAAAAAAACCCCAATCACAATTACATGTTTTGGTTAAAGAAATGAAGTTTCACCTCCAATCTGACTGCTGCAGTGGGCTCACTTGGTCTATAAAATTTTGGGGGGCCATTGTGAGAGTGGTGAAAACTTCAGTTGGATACGCACAAGCCACCTTGCAGTTCAACAGAATTTGTTTTCCAGGATTGCTTATGCTGCCAAGTACATTGAGACAAACTTGAAGAAATATACTAGACTGCTAGTATTATTTGCAGGTTATTACCTCTTAAAAAGAAGATTTGTGAAAAATAAAATCAAAAGAGAAGTAGAATTTATTTGAGACCATGAATTTAGTACTGAGAATTTGGCATGATCATTTTACTGCAGCTGGATTGGCATTCAAAACCCAAACCATTCCAAACTGCTCCTATAATTTTGCCTTATAGCTACAAACCCCAATGAAATTCCATGTTTCCTTGGGAGTTTTATGAATTCAAATGCACTTCTCAATAAATCTCAGCTCAATTTCATTGCAGTAAGACCTCAAAAGAAGTGATTTTTTTTTGTGTTTACAGTTTTTATAAGAAGCCACATGACAGAGTTCTGCAAATACATGTTTTCTCTGTGTTAATAATGTGTAATTGTTACCTTATTTATTTTTCTGTTATGGCAAAGCTCCTTTTTTTTTTTTTTTAATTGAATTCAGTCATGGGAAGGAAAGAAGAGAAATTTTACACTCTGAATGACATGTTTTTTCATAGTACTTGTCTCAGTCATTCCCAGTTTTATTGATTCCTCGTGAACAATGAATGCTGTGGTTTGTGCCAAATGTTATTATGTCAGCAGTTGTGGGGGTTTTTTTCTTTCCCCAGTGATTCAAGCAAATTATTATGTTTTTTACTTGGAATAGCTCCTGTAAGAAGCATTTAATTTTTAGGAATCCTCTTTAAATTCTCCTTGGCAAGTAGAATTCAATGCTCAAAAATTAATTTAAATTGGTCTAAATTCTTTATAGTCACATGATTTATGGCCTGAAAATATCTCAAGGACACCTTGTGACTATTTGTACCAATTTTATGTTATCATTACTCTGGTGACATTTCTGATTTCTCATGGTTTTCACTTTTCTAAAATACTTACAGCATAAAACCAGTCAAATCAATAATGATCAAACATAAAAAACCCCATACCAACAAACATAAAACTATTGATAAAAATTCAATATAATGAGTGGCTGTACCACAGCAGTAAGAATCCTCAGTTTTTTCCATGTGCAATGTCAATGTGTAGACTTTCTAAACCTGTCATCTTTCCAGAAAAATCCTAGCAGAGAAAATCAACATGACAAAAATAGCTTCTAGGATTATGGCATCTGCAAATGGCTGCCCACAGAAGGATGTGGCAGCAGATAAGTAGTTTGATAGAGAAGTAGAAAAATTCTTGGACTATTTATCCATAAATGAATCAAAAAACATGCAGGCAGGGCACCTGTAGCATCCCTAATGTAAGAGTTGCTGAGGAGAAGGATCCCAACTGGCCAAGCTTGAAGGATTGATTTGACCAGAATCTTCTCTGCCTCTGCCCTAGGCTGAAACTTGGGCATTCATGGATGCTTGGTCAGATACAGTGGTGCATTTATAATATTCTTAAAGACTGAAATGCAGGGTAAACTTGGTTTTCAAACCATTGCATGTGTTGGTTTTAACATTCAGAGTTTGTGAAGCCTTGGAATAATGCTGCAAGAATATTCAAGACTGCTCTCAATTCTTTCTTTAATAATATTCAACATCCTGTTAAATGAATCTTCTAAAATAAAATTAATCAGACATTTTTGCTTGAAAATGACATTTTTCTTTGATTTGAATTTTTAATTGAGTGGCAAGAAACATTTTTTGCAATAAATAGCAGACACTTGGACAACTTTGTGCAGTAGCTTACTCATTTGTAGGTTCTAATGCTGTTTCTTTGAGTTAAATGTGTGAGTACTAATGTGTTATTTACTATTTTAAAAGACTATCAGGCAAATCCCCTCTAATTCAGACTGTTTTTAATAGTTTCAGAATAATTTCAGTCATTACTCTTTTAGGTTGCTAATTTTAAGAGCATACATGTTACGTCAGAAATGTAAAAATAGATGTTTTGGAAATAATATCCTACAGTCAACAGATTTTTAGGTCATATAAAAAAGAAACTTCTGGGAGGTATAACAGGCTGAAAATATTTGGAGTCTTCAAACTAGTGGGATTAATCCATATATTGCATTTTAAATTTTAAAGCATAGAAAGTCAGAAATTAAATGCCAGAATTAAATATTCTGGATAAAATCCCAATTTTACACAGGCCAGTGACAAAGATTTTATTACTTCCTCTGGGATTCTCCCACTGAAATCACTGCCTGTACAATATACATGCTTGCTTTACCATAAATATATATTGTGTATGTATACCACATATGAGGCACAGATGACAAATGCAAACTTAAGGAAAAAAATCCTAAAAATTAACTTCAAATATTTGAAACATCTCTAATTGAAACAACATTTTAGAACCCTTTTATTATTCCCTGACCTTTCTGAAAAAACAGGGACAAAATGTGAGCAATACTTGTGCAGAAACATGAGTGATGCTGTGCTTTCCCCATGCACATGGAGAGCAGAGACAGTCCAGTATTCCTTATGACTAGAGCTAATCACAAATACTAAAATAAATCAGTTGAGAGTCTTGTCAAGGGGTTCCCCCTGTCCCCTACTCTTTTCTACCTGTTTTTATTCAAATACCAGAAGGTTACCTTGTACCTGCTCCTCGATTCTTTCTAAAATAGCTTCTGTATCCTGACTTTCCAAAATATGTACAGCTACTCACAGCAGTACTCCAGGGTAATTGGTCACTGTAAAAGGCCATCACGGTTTATGGGGCAGCAAATTCATTTTAGAGATAATTGAAGACTATTTTTATCCCATACCATTATTTTTCTTGTTCAAATGCTTCACAGCAATAGAGGGCTAGGCACTGTTAATGATTTCTATAGTTGTCACCACAGCAAAAGAGATACATTTGTCTTAAACTATCTGTCTAGTGCTATTTATACAGTAGCACAGCAAGCAATTATTGTATGCTAGAAAGTTCACATGAGAATAGTAAGACCAACAATCACGTGACCGGCAGCTCTGAATGCCTTCAGGGATTATCTTTTTAATCTTATTTAAATTGGTATATTTTCACATGTACAGCCTGCACCTCAGATAACTTTAATCCCTGCAGAAGTCTTGTCCTTATGATAGGTCCTCAGGAAGCTGAGGTCATTCCAGCAGTGACACATCAGGGGTTTGAAGGAAAATGAGCAGGCTGTGAGGGCCAGAGAGGGGAAGCTCTTGGAAACCAGAAAGCCCTAAGATAATTTTCCTCTCTGGGTGTATGCACATATAGAGTCTGTTACTAAGCCACAGGCTATGCTTTCTTGATTTTATTATTATTACTTTCATTATTTTTTGTTTTATTCTAATAAATAAATGTTATGCAGAGAAATCCCTGGTAAAATATGCAAAGATAACCCTCATATGATATTCAGAGTAGTATGGTGCTTGAAGACCTACAGTACAAAATACTTTTTAAAACAGTAAAGTTACCCAACCTACCTAATCAAGCAAGTTTTTGTGTCTTTTGAAAGAAGCTGAAAAGAGCATACAAAAAAAATTGTCATTTTGATTGCTATTTCTTTTCCCCTATATTTATCAAAATATATACACTGTGACTTTGGAATACACTACTTTTTAATAGCGCTGAATAGGATTTTCCATCAACATTACTTCTCCTTTAAAGACAAATTTAGATTTTGTATTCTGAAAATAAGATATTAAATACCTACTTTTCTAAACCTGATTGATAATTGTAATTAGAAAACTGAAATGAAATGTTTGTAGAATAGTAGAAAAAGTGATCACCTGGATGTAATATAAATAAAAACGAAAAATAAAGGTATTTCTGTTTTTCTCCAATCTGATTTTAATTATATTATTTATAGTATTTAGTATTTATAGATTAGAGAGGATTTTTAAAATAACAGTGACACTTGTCTTGGAGACAAAGAGCTCCCTATTTTTTTTTTTTTAAGTCTGGCAGCTCTTTTAGTCTTATCATTTTATGTAATGATGAGAATGAGGCATAAAAGACTCTCCTGGCTGCTAGATATTTCTCCCAATTAGGAATTTCTCAGAAACAAAATTTTAATGAATTATGTCTCCTATCTCCCTACAAAGACATATTTTCAGGCATTTCTTAAACAAAACTACTTTTCCTAGTTCTCTTCTGGGTCTTTCCTCATTACAATACGACAGTAATTTACTGGACAAACAATAGGTGGTACTTGTTGTTTGAAAAGCCGGCCATCAGAATTTTCTGTCTGTGAAGACACTTCACTGCAGCTTTAATAAAATACCTTGTTACAGCAGTATTAAATCTGTATTCTGTTGGCATGACTTTGCATTCTCTGCCAAGGGCACTTCATCTCATTTGTATGAAGATAAAGTATGTAGGCAATTCTGCGTTCACCAACTTGCCTTTGATCTGCTGGCAAGAATATGGAGTTTATACATACAGAATCTCAGTTTAATGACTGACTGAGCAGGACAGATTTTTACAGCTTTGGATAACAATGCATTTTCTACCATACTGAGTCTGTCTTCATGCCTTTTCCTTGAGATACAAAATATACACCTAATTTTCCCTTTAAATCTTGTGTTTGCAGACAAGAGATTGTTTCTTTGTGAGCTGTCCAACTTTCTGTTCCAACTTCAATATATTAGATGCACATGGTTGAATACCTTTAAACCCTGCTGGCACTGGATAAACTGGTGAAAGTTGGGACTATTTTTCTCTAAAAATGGAAATTTTTCCTGTACAAAGTGTGCCGAGTATTTCCAATCCCCTAATAAGTTTTTTTTGCTGTCTATGATTTTATTAACTTAAGAAAACATTCTGTTGGATTGTTCTCAATAAGCTAGGCATATAACAAATAGAGTAAAAAAATATTGAGACATCTTTTATGAACCTCACTAATTAAATGCGTTCAAACTGTTCTTGGTACCATAACTAGACTGAACTATATCATATCAGGTCTTATTCCCTCTTGTATTGTTATTCTTTTTATGCTCAACTGTGATAGTTAACATTTATTTCTTACCATAATCATCTAAACTTTATCGAGGTTTATTAAAAGTAATATAATATTATCTCTTTAGGCCAGAAGTTTCCAAAAAAATCATAGCATATTTAGCTTTTTAACAGTTAAAAGCAGTTCTTAGAGGGCTTCGGGTGTTGTATCTTGACATTTCATAATTTTTGGTGTATTTTATGAGTTACACTCACATGTTTTTCTCTCTATATATTTAAAATTATATAGATATAGTTGTAAGTAGTGTGTAGGGTAGGTATACACCACATACTTGTAACTACTGATGGAAGGCCTTTCAGCACAATATGTAGATAAAGTACCTGAAAAACAGCACAGCGGTTCCTAATGCCTGTCACCAGTGTGATTGACACCTGAGACAAATTCCTGCTTGAAGAGATTGGAGAGGAGGCTGAATGTTTGGCTGCACATCCCAAACCCAATGCATGTCTGTGGGACAACAAACAAACTTAAATGCTGGTCATGATAGAAATCAAATAAACAAAGCTCAGCTTTAGAGTCCAAAACCCATAAGTGATAGAGGAAGTATGGAAATAGTGAAAACCGATCAAGCCTTCTTTGCTTCCTGGAGAGTTTTTCAATCCTTCAGCTTTCCCATACAACTATTAGTCTTCAGGTCTTGGTCAGCTGTTGCTATGCAAGCTCATGACAGGTGGATTTTTGGTGGGCAGGTTTGTGTGAAACGCTGCTTTTATGTAAATGGCTCAGTAGAGTTGAATAAGTTGTACCTGCTGGACCACTGGCTCTGCTGTCTTCTAAAATGTGAAACTCCTCTCTTGGAGTCAGAGGAGACATGAAACAGAACTAGGGTAATGCAGAAAAGGTAAGTCCATATGTGGACTGCAAAAAGGTTTCCTTGTGTAAGGATAGGGTCACATCAGGTGCTGTGCATTCCCCATGTAACCCTCAGAGCTGGTGACACTTTAACACACTCCACCACATGCTCAAAGGTCTTCTCAACCACACAGAAATGAGACAGGTGGACAGGAAGCCTGAGTAATTTATATCTCAGACAAAATAAATCTATTTTTGATATGTAACTAGGTGAGAGCTGGGCTGTGGTTAAGTCTAATATGTTCCCAAACTCAGGAATATTACCTAGAAACTGTTATGATCAAGTAAATATGTCTGTTAAAATCAAGAATTTGAAAGAGTTAAGCAGTGAGGATTTAACGGTGTATAGTGATTTAGAAACTAATGTTATCCGGAGCAAGAAGCTGGCTGAATGCCTTGAGAGGATCAGTAGTCAGCCAGGGAAAAACAGGTTACCCAGAAAAAAAAACCAAAACAATAAACTCCCTGAATTTTAAAAGTGAGATTACTGTGGTTGCATAAATATGTGCAGTTCATTTCATATTTGTTGAAATGGTATGATAAGAAATGAAGAAATTTGGTGTGACCCAAGCCCTGCATTGCTTTGGTAACAGTCACTGTTGTGAGGAATCCTCTGTGAAATTTCTTGTATTTTAGGAGGTGGTTATAGCCTGCAGAGAGATTAGGGAGAAAAGGATGAGATACCCATGGGTGCTTGGAGATGCCTGTGGAACAGAGGCAAAGAAAAGCCAGGGAGATTTTCTTTTGAAAGCCTGAGGCTAAATAACAGAAGTGAGTTGAAGGCAATGGAGTGTACTCTGAGCTTGCCTGCACATTTAGAGAGAAGATAAGGGCAAACTCTTCCTTGTGCTGGAAATCTGTCATATCACTATAAGACACCATTCCCACAGGAAAAGCAGGCATGATGGTAGTGCTGCCCTGGTACTGGGGATATATATGTGGAATTTAGGGCTGGAGCATGGGGAACATACTGAGAGAACAAGTCTTCATAGAAGAAAACAGGAGAACATGCATGAAAAACACTTTCTCTCCGCCAGCTATTTCCAATGTTTCTTTTCAGTTTCTGATGGCTAAAATCAGCTCCATGTCAGCAGAATCCACCTGGGTTTCCAACAGTGTAACAAAGATTATATTAAGAAATTTTGTCTATATCTATAGCTATCTATACCTATATATCTGAAGCTTGCTGGCATTTCCTAGTGTCTTGGTTTGAAAGACAGGTATCTGCTAAGGAGGAGCAGGACCTCCTTAGGAAATGTGGAATCCAAATCCCCTCCCTCTGAATTATTATAATTTAAGAAATTAAAGGGGCTT
>VZUI01053439.1:0-28506 GCA_013401135.1 Cettia cetti
GGAAGGAAGGAAGGAAGGAAGGAAGGAAGGAAGGAAGGAAGGAAGGAAGGAAGGAAGGAAGGAAGGAAGGAAGGAAGGTTGGTTTCAGATTTCAGGAAAGAGGAAACTGCCTGCAGAGAATAATAGCCACAGCCAGGACATTGCAGGGAAGCCTTATAATTAGTATGTAAAATAAAGGTCATTCTGCATTACTTTTTTCCTAGTATGACTAGCTTGGTGTTTTCTCAGCCCAAGGGTACCTTTTTTCCATCTTGAGTCATTTTGAGTGGCCCAGGACCCATGTGTTCACAGCAGGAGTAGATCCAGGCCCATACCCAGCACTTCTGATCATATGATCTGCTTTTTTGCCTGTCTCTTGTTGTGGTAATGCACTGAATCCTACCTATAACCTTACAGGTTTCCTTCTGAGATATATTTAGGTACAGTGACATGCTAGTCAAAATTTCAGTGCAGATACACGCATGGATACATGCATGAAATTT
The DNA here is from genome assembly GCA_013401135.1 of Cettia cetti. Taxonomy (NCBI): domain Eukaryota; kingdom Metazoa; phylum Chordata; class Aves; order Passeriformes; family Sylviidae; genus Cettia; species Cettia cetti. The sequence continues at coordinate 483 of VZUI01053439.1, forward strand.
TTCTGAAAAGGTCTAAATTATTCCTTTTTGGTTCTGAGTAAAGCAAAAAAGCTAAAAGTGGTGTTTTTTTTCTGGATTCATCCACCAAAAATTTACAAGTACTTGAAAAAGCAAATAACCTTTCGATGTATGAAGACCCTTCTCAGTGACCTAAATCAGAAACAATCGCCATTCATCTTGATAATGTAGGGTCACACAGAAATATAAATGTCCAAAGAGAGTTTTCATTTTTCTCTTGATTAAATTCTGTGACAGCATTGCCAGTGGGTATTGTGGAAGAGTGTTTTTCCTAAACTTTTGCCTTTATGCTTTAACATCAGTAAACAAGATTCTCAGGGTCCCATTTAAGGTTTGTCTGAACTGCCAAATCAGCAGCTTATGTAGGCTATGTAGGGGTTTATCTGAACTACAAAATCAGCACTCAGATAAGGATATACAAGTACTGTAGCTGAAATAACAAGAACTGACACACTTCCATAAACTCCTTGAGGCAGAGAAACAGACATATCAAACTGCTAAATATTTCAGCTCCCTTCCAGTAAGAATTCCTGGCAACCCACGATATCAGATTTCTGTGCAGATGTTCATTGGGTAAACAAACACAGAGCTGCACTCCCAATCCTGTCTTTAGCAAACAGGCTGGGATAGTAGCCTTCCTGCAATATAAGACCATCACTCTTAATTACACAGATGCCTTGATATTCTTTTCTTTTCTAAATGCATTAGGACACCACCAGGTCTCTGTAGCAGAAATTGGAATAAGAGATAATTTGCAATACCCTCTAAGAAAAATAATCTGAATTTTCTTCTTTCTTGCCTTGACTTGTCTTTCTAAAATGGTTAATGAAGTGAAAAACAAGCTTTCTTGTGAATTTTTTCTGACTTTCAGAAATCCAAGTTTCTACCTTATGTCGATGTCATATGAACATGAGAGAATTTAGCACTTGAGTTTCTGAAGCTTAATGGCCACTTATGAAAAAGGGGTGGGAAAAACTCACAACTCAAATGATACCATGACAGCATGTAGCTCAAAATTTAGGATATAAATACCTTATTCTTCTGCTTCCTGAGCTCCTACATTTTTCTGGTAAATTCCCCCAGAATTTCAATTACTGTTTCTGACAATGTCTAGGTGTGCTCGTCATGTCCATGTAAAAAAAAAAAAATCAGGCAGTGTCTCTGTTGGCATACACAAAAGTGTTCTTCTAACCACCTTGACTGATAAAGATTCAAAGAGACAAACACCCACCTCAAACCCAATCATTACAAGTATGAAATAATTTGCAGGAGAAAAGAGGTGCAAAGGGAAAAGTGTAAATATGGTAATATGGGTCTGGAGAGGTATAACAAGGCAAGAATTGTGTAGGAAAAGTCACTAGAGGAGCATGAAAGAGCAATCCCAGGGCCAGTGGTGTTCCACTGCAAGGTTGGCCCCCTGGTTATGGCACTACTTTGCTAGCTGTGAATGACTTTTATGAGAAGGATTTATTATAAATAACTTAGATATTCAAGTATCTCATCAGAAAAAATAAAGTTTTGGATTTTTTTTTTAATTTATTTTCCATTTTTTTGTTTTTTGTTTTTTGTTTTTAAACCTTAAAAAGAAATGGATGGATTATCTAGGTATGAATGGAGAAACAATTACCAGACAAAAATGGAGAAAAATTACAATTACCAGACAAAAATAGAGTGATTTTATTTTCTTCTTTTTTCTTCTTTTAATGCATTTATAGGTCAAATAGAAGTGCTTTTTAACTCTTGTCCTGGCTCATGTATCTCCAAAGGTACCTCATTATTTTAATTTTAATAAAATTCTACTGGAGAGGAAAGGACAGGGCATATAAACCAGACTTTCTGGATCTTTTTTTCTTACATGAAGCAATCATTCAGAATACTCTCCTTGGATTTGCAAAAATATTCTGCAGTTTATGTGACTGGTTGTGAATATTATTATGTGCAAAGTTTAAGAGCAGAACAAAAGAGAAACAGGCTCTATGCAGGGAGGATAGAAAATGGGAATGTTAAAAAGGTATGGTTACATTGAAGAAAACAAATGGGTTTCTAGGCACTTCACTGTGAAAGAAGAGTGCCCATTCATTTCACAGAACAATGGATAATATATTATAAAGGTTCTCAGAATATTGTAGGTGTTATGAAGTGAAACCTAAGGATGAATACCTGTTGTTATTATTAGGACTATTGTGGGAGGCTGCTGAAATATTTTGTGCTTGTTTGTGCTGAACATCAGAAAAATCAGTGGCAGGAATTAGATTGGATTAAAAAAGTCCCTAAAATGGGCTTATTCATTAGGAAAGCTAGATCACTTAGCAGACCAGAAAGAAATTTTGGAGCTGCAGCAACACAGAAAAAGATGACTAAATGGGAAAAGGACAATATTATAAGAATAAATAAGAATAAATAAAAGGGTTTATAATACTGTAGAAATTCAAAGGACTAACAGCAGATGGATAGGAGTCAGATAGTAGCAAATATGAAGTAAAACTGAAACTCCTAAATTAGCTGATCATTATGCAAAAATAAAAAATATCTACTCTATCTGCAGGAAGAAGAGATGCATTAGATTGGGAACCAATGGAGAATGCTGACTTTTTGGATGATATGTAGAAGGAAGGAAAGAGGCAGTGATGGGAACCTGGATGGCTGTCCCAGGGGAAGGTGGTGCTTACAACTGCTTTTGCCACTCAGTAAAAAGATCTCCAGAGGATGGGAAACACATTGCTGCAAATCTCTGGCCCTTAAAGGAGAGCACATCTGGGGATTAGAGTGCTGTGCTGTGCAATGAAAGCACCTGCAGTGGGCTCTGAAAATGCAGCTGGGCTTGACCCTTGGAGCTGTGATCAAAAGGCAAGATCCAAGCCATGAAATCTGGTGATGTCACCATAGGACATGACTTCCTCCCAGGCCTCTCATCCATATGAGTCAGTTCTTCACCACTGGATAAAAGCCATTCTCTCCCTCCAGAGCTTTCCTCATGCCCAGGTTTGATGAAAGAGAGGACTTATTTGGTCTATTTTTAAACAATCAGGGGTTCACTGAATTGCTAGAGTACAATGTTTTTCTTTGTGTCGGGAGTGTCCAACTAAATGCAACCATAGCCACTTTTACCAGCAAGGATTGGTTGGTGTGCAGTGGGAGCCTACAGATCTTCAGTTTTCTCTTCCCTATGTTCCTTGCAGTGGAGAAAGCGTGGCAATTGGATTGGTTGGATTAGAATGCCACTGGCTGTAAGTTGAGTCAGGCTTTTTCTTATCTCATTTCTGCTTCCAGTAAATTGTTGTTATCTCAACTATGTGATCTTTGCATCTTGTGCCTCCAGTTCCCTCCAGCCTCCCTCCAGCTGCATTCCTTTTTTGTTGCTCAACTGTGATCACACCGAAACCAGTGAAGGCCAGGGTGGTATAAAAGTGGTGAAGAATAGGTCAAAAATAAGTCTCTAGATAAATTAGTTTTCTTTCCTTTTTGATGGTGAGCATTGCAGTTCTCAGAATCATATGGTATTCTTTGTCATAGAAAATGAGAATTGTATATACTACCTGTAATCTTCACAAAAGAAGCAGGTTGAAAACAGTATCAGCAAGGATGATAGCACAGCTATTCCTCTGCTTTGTCTGCTGCTTATTCCATGTATTACAAAATGCCAGAAGGTTTGGAAATCAACAGTCAGGGTGATGATCTTGTCAATTAGCAGGTTTTAACATCTTCCTCAATGACTTTCTATCTTGCAGCAGCTTAAAAAAAGGATTTTCTTATTGTTGGCAACATCTGGAAAAAAGTAGAGCTGGAGAATGTTCACCAAGTCTTCATAGATTTTATTTTTACATGTTTTTATATTATTTTCAGGTTTAGTTGTTTAAATTTTACTTTTGACCCAATGGCAGTAAAACCCAGTCTGGTATACCAGTTGAAATCGTTCCACTGTCCATGGTCTCTGGATTCAGATGATTGTGCTATTTTTACAGTCTCACTTTCATTTCCTTCTGGACCTTCTGAAACTCTTTCCACTTACTATATCACTCTTTAAAAATCTTTCCTTCATTGTCTTTTGAGAGATTTTAAGAAAAGATGTAGTTTAGATATAGAAAGTTTAGTTCAGTTTTAGAAAGATGCAGCTTGAATCTAGCTGTGTAATTACCAGCAGTCCAGAAGGACTGGAAATAGTGATAAGAAAAGAAGTTTGCTAGATAGATGGCAATAGTGGATGTCTAGAAATGGAGCTTAAAATGTTTAAGAATTATTACAAGCACTGTTGAAAAGAGAAACCGTAGTGACATGGCTATTGAAGTCACATGTGGAAGTAGATGCTATTCTTTGAGAGTTCCTGTGAAGCATTGCCCTTTCACAAATTTTTGTTTGGGCTAGGTCGGAAAGCTCATTCCTGCTTGTGAAACCTCATCAACACATAAACCACTACTTATTCTGTGAAGTAGTCAAGGAAAGAGAATCACAGCACTTCTAGCCTTGCTTGATTTGGAGGAGGGGAATTTTTCTCCTGAAAAAGTAAATATAAATCCATAAAAATAATACAGAATTATTTTTTCTTATTTTTATATTTGGATATTTAAAAATATTTGTTGGAGAACAATATCCAAGAAAACCCTAGACCTCTCATCTCTGAATGTACAGTGGCTTGAGAACTAATGAGTGCAAATCTGCAGTCTTTTCTCTGTTCAGATTAACATCTGTCTTTTAATGATTAGGGTTTATTTGTATGAGTGATGTCTAGAAATGTTATCTCTAAATTAGTATATAAACATTTTTGGGTTTTATTTCTCTTTTGTTTCATATGCTGAAGATGGCAAAGAACTGGATATTAGAATTTCTCATTCTTCGTACTGGTGTACTGGTTTGAAAGACAGGTGTCTTGTAGGGAGGGCAGGAGCCTCCCTTGGAATGGAGTATGTAAACCCTTTCTCTCCGAATGATTATAATTTTGAAATCAAGGGGCTCTCAGTCAAGGATATGGGGGTAGGAATAATAATTCTTTGCTAGTATGTGTAACAAAACAAACAACAACTACAGCATCAACAACAAAACAGAAACCAGGAACCTCCTGACGGCCTTCTCATCCCAGATGGGAAGGGATGGAGGAGCGGCTTTGCTTCACAAAACCCTAGGGCAGTTTGATCCTGGCGACCCTGCAGGACTCTGAGGAGCATCAAGCTGGAACTGCAGGAAAGAGCAGAAATCTGGGCTGGTGGATGAGATGTATCAGAAGCTCCGTGGTGGTAGCTGGAACTGCGGGATGTCCCAGCAGGGCAGAGGGTGGCGGGGCTACGGCGTGGCAAAGACCAGGGGCAGCGCCGGAGAAGCAGTGGGAGCAGGACAGAAGGGGAGCTCAGGATTCCTGGACACATGAGCAGATGGTGATATGCCACTAGGATTGGACTCTGGTGGTGACACTGAATTCTCCTGCAGCAAGCAACAGCTTGACCCTCCTTCTTCCGATGCCAAGAGTGAGAGAGAGCACAGCTGCCCCTTTACCTACCCCCAAAATCTCACAGTATCTTCCCACTCGGAGAGGAAGTCCCAGAGAAAAAAAGAAGTGTAGCCAAATGCTACACTCCTCTCCCCATCTTGGCCACTTTTGTTTTCCTTAAGTACCCATAAGTACCCAGTAATGAGTTTCCTAGCAACTTATGGGAAAAAATTCAATAAGTAAAAAAGAAAGAAAGCCAACCCTCAACAACTGGCAAAGAGTAAAACTTTCCATTGTGATCAATGAATATAATGGCACCGAAGTATCAGATGGAAAGAAATGCTGAGCAGAAAACTCTAACTCTGGGTTGCTGTGATTTATGAATATATTAGAGGGACATAATTAATCAGCAACTTAATGAACTGTACATTGAGGATCAATATCAGAAACACAACAGATGCACTGCAATAACACACACTTAAAACTGAAGGAAATACACATAAATTTGCAAAGACCTTTCTATGGTAAACGCCAAGGAGGTCTAATCTAACCCTACCAGTGCAGCCAAATGTATGCACACACAGTTGCACCCACACATCTGCCCTCTACAGCCTCTGGGCAACATGTGCTTCTCTTCACAAAGTTGTGTGGGTTCCTTGAATTGCTGACCAAAGATGGGCTATGATAATTTCAGTGTAGACCTCCACAAATACTTTTTGAAGGGATGGGTTCCAGAGGTATACAGGATTAAAACAATAGTTAAGGAGTTACTACTCCATTGCACGCAATACTGTGCACATGAGACTCTGTTTTTAAAAACTGGATCATAACAGCTCCTCCTCTACTTGGGGATGGCCCCTTCCCAAGCTTCTGCACTTCTGTGTATTTTATTGTGGTGGCAGCCAGAGAGAGAGTTTTGATAAGGCAATATAGTGAGATGACAAGGAGAAATGGCTTTAAACTGAAAGAGAGAAGGTTTTGATGAGGTATTAGGAAGAAATTCTTTACTGTGGTGAGGCACAAGAACAAGTAGCCCAGAGATGTTGTGGCTGCCCCACCCCACAGAGGGTTCAAACCAGGCTGGATGGGTCTTTGAGCAACCTGGTTTAAGTGGAAAGTCCCACGCCTAAGACTTGGAACTAGATGATGTTGTGGGGGTCCCTTCCCACCCAAAGTGTTCCATGATTTTATGATCCTATGACAAGTTTGATTAGTTTGAATCCTCAAAGCAGCTCAGTTTGGTACCAAGTGAGGATGGGAGGTATCTGTTTTTATTTTAACCCCTTTTTTATGTGTCTCCCACTGCAAAGTACATGTGGGATTACATAATTTCAATACTGCCTTCTGGTTTTACAACCCATGAATCCATGATCTATGCTTTTATTGAACTTTGCAGCAATGAAAAAGTGCAAGAAATAATTTAAAAACCCCAAATAATTTATTTTTCTTGGTTTTACTAATTGCTTTTTTTCATTTCAGAAGTGGAATTCCTTCATCAAGGAATTATTGAAGCATAGCATCTTAATTTTTCTCATTATTTAGGAAGGCAGAATGACAGTATGATTGGAGAAAGGAATGAAACTATTTCCAACCTAGTGTTAATAGCAGGCAAGTCCTCTTTAGTCTCCAAAAAGAGACTGAAGTCTCCAAACTGCTTTTTCCTTGGTGTCCAGTTCTTTACCTATTCCACTTCTCTCCCTGGTTTGATTAACTGCCAAGAAAGCCTGAAGTGTTGGCTTGGTTTTCAGCAAGTGTGCTTTAAGTGTGTACTTGAGGCTGTCTTTTAACAAACTGTGCAAGTAACTTAGGTGGCCATGTCATATTTCTCAGGCACCCTTCTTCACTACTAATGTGAACAGTCTTGATTTATGAGTACACCTCTAACCCACCACATTTTTCAGCTGTGAGGGTGAATTTCTTGGTTTAGTGTAAAATTTCATTGCAAAATATATAAGGTTAACTTGCACTGACAGTGAATTTTAGAGTGTGTAAGTAGGATTAAAAATGAAATACAGTACCTCTACTTTTGTCCTATCTGAGAATTACAACTATGTTTTATAAGAAGACATCAAATACAAGCAATGTACAAAAAATAGCACATTGATTTGAAAATGCAAATTCAGGCAGATATTCCCAGCATAAGGTAAATGAATGTAAATGGCTCTGTTATTTATGGTACAAGCTTTATTTATCATTTGATTCTAGTATCAGTGAACAGTGTGGTGAACACCTCTTCTCCAGGTTTTCTGCAGAGAGAAAATCTGGGGTATTTTTGGATATAAAATATAAAGTTTTTGGAAAGCTATCAAATTAAAAAAAAATCAGGCAGTTTGAAAGACTATTATGTTTTGGCAGAAATAAAAGATACTCAAATCAAAGTTTTTGAGGTATCAGCCTCATCAAATAATTACTAGGCTGAAACTGCTTAAGGTCTGTGTTTGTAAGGGTTTTTTTAAATTTTGTTATTGTAAGAAGCTATGTGTCTATTGAAGCTGGTAGATAGATGAAATGAGAAAACTTCATACTATGCTTTGTCTGTTACAGAGCATATAAGCAGACCTAGCAAGGCCTAGATTAATTTCAGGTCAAATTCAACTTAAATTTTATGTTTTCTTTAAGTAATTTGAGCTACACTTCACAATCTAAGAAAAAGCCTCCAAAATACTTGCAAGCGCATAAAAAGCACTTTGATGCAAGACAGCTTTATCTGGGATTCTAACGAACATCACTTAAAGGGGAAAATTTCAGCACTTCTACATAATGTCGATCCACTTTGCTGAGGTCTAAAGACTATGGATAAATTTTGGAAGTAGCAGATCAGACTTTGAGGAGATTATTAAACTCTTTGTAGAACTCAAAATAATGCTGTGCTTTACAGAAATTATGACCATGTTTTGCCAGAAATGCGTGAAGCAGGTGACAGTAACAATTCTCCTTCTGTATTGGTTTACATAAAATGCACTGGCATATCTTGTTTGTGTTAGGAGATTTTCTGATATGGCATAATGTCAGACAGTGGTCTCGACAGATGTAGGGGAAAAGGAGTTAAACTTGTTTTTCTTTCCCAAATTCCTCCAGTAACGGCTACTGCCTCTCTTAGCTTGCAGGTTTGCTCTGCTATGTATAAATGTTTTCTGTTTTGCACACAGTAAGAATTTGTGGCCTTGTTTGCATTAAAGTCTATTCTTTTAATATTTCCTTGAGGAGGTAATGAATGATAAAAACAGTTGTAAATAAAGCTGGTCAATATTTTGTGCTGTCATTGAAAGACTCTTCCAGTTCCACTTGCAAGTGCTGCAGCTTCAGCAGTCTCTGCTGCATCTCCTTGGCAAATGTATGTCCCTTAATTAATATTTGCATTCTGTATCTCAGGTTGGTTGTGAGGACTGAGCAGTAGCAAAAGAAACTTGTATCTTATCAGACATAACAGCTAGTAGACTAGTTACATGGCAGTTACTTCATACAAAGTGCTATTCTGCATTATTTTATGTGAAATTGCCATTAATTTGTGTGTGTTAATCGTAAATCTTAGAATAGCACAACCCAGCTATCTTTGTAGTGTATATCTTCAGACCACAGAAAAATTAGTAAGTTTTTGCTATATGGCTCCTACAATTTTGTTTGTTCTGAACTTGTATGATATTGTCTCTAGTTGGTAGATTGTCATTAGAATGATGTGGTGCACTGCACAGTTAATTATTGAGGATATCTCTGGGGATGTCCCCATGCAAGGGCTGCAGCACTGAAGGGTGGTTGTGGGTGAAAACTGGAGACATGAAATCAGAAGTAATCTCAGATACACTGACTGGGTCTGTCTTAATTTCTCTCTTCAGAAGATAAGGTTAGATGTCTCTCCCCTCTCCAGTGGGAAATTTGACTTCACTGGCATAATTCAATAAAGCTAAGCTTGCCAAGTCTTGGGTTGTAAGCACTGGTGGATTCATTTGGATCTGTAAGGGGCAAAACAGGTAGGTGGCCAGAGGGGAATGCAGATCTCAAGGTATTGCTTCAAGTCCTGTGCCCTGGTGCCCTAATTGATCAGCCTGTCAATTGTGCAGGAGGCTGGTAAGAGACAGTGAAGGCAAATACTGCTTGAAAACAAGGTGCAGGAGTTAGGAACAACAAGCAACCACAGAAGAGGGGAGTTAAATAATTCTGGTTTAGCATTGTGATTTCTGTTTTCATCTCTGAATGTCTCTGCTGGTCTCAGTGGTATACCTAATTTTTCATCATATATTATCCTTGTGCTTTCTCAATTGCTTCTTATTAAAGATTTGAACCTGAAAGGTAAAAATACTCCCAGATTTATAGGTAGTTGAGTATGGCCTTTAAATTTCTTTCATTTCTCAAAGAGACCTGAATTTACAACTTTCTCAAGCCCTAGTGCTGTTTTTGTCCTTCATCTATGATTTAATTTCAAGAGGTGATCTCTATGATAGATGAATACCGTCTGTTCCTACTTGTGGAGGAGCTTGGTGGGAGGTGTGTGGCTGGCTCAATTCTCCCAAAAGGAACTGGACAGTGTCTGTGGGAACTGTGGGCAGGGTAAATGCAGTGCTGGTAATTCATAAAGATCTAGGGTCATACTCCTGCAGTAAAATTTGTCTCTTGCTTGCAGGATTCCAGTGCTTTCCTACAGCAGTTATGACTACTGATAATGATTGCAAGGCTCCTTCTCATGATGCAGTTAAAAGAGTGAAGTTTATACTTGACAGAAAAATAACACTTCTCTAATCTGCCCTCAAAAGCCAGGGGTGGCTGCTGAAGGCAATGAAGTGTTCCAAGTGAGAATGAATTGAGTCTCTCAATAAACTATGCAAGTAACATATAAAAGAGCATGTGAACAAGGAACCCTAACTGTGTTGGTCTAGGGTATATAACTAACAGAAGACATGAAGATATAGGTAGTTGTTTTTCATGTTACACATATGAGTGACTTTTCTAGAAAAAAAGGCCAACAGAAGATGTGATATCTGAGATGAGGAAAAGCTACGATGGCATATTTTAAAATCTAGTTCATAAAGTATCAGAACTGGTGTTTTGCAAGTGAAGACAAAGTGTAATCTGCATTAGGGCTTCTTTTGAGAGTTACCTGTTCTAACAACAGCAGATAGCCACAAATATTCAATAACTGTTTCTTTTATGAGTGGGGCAGCCATTGCACAGATAAATGTCAGTGAGGTAAATGTCAACCATGCATAAAGAGGATGTGACTCAGCCTAAATGTTGCACACAATCACAAGTGTTTTAGTATGAGGTTGAAATGCAAAGAAAGTAAGCTCCTTGAAAAACGTTTAGATTGTTTTTGTTTTACTTGCATAGCAATATTTGTTCAAAAGTATCACATCAGGACCAAAATCCCAAGTGACTGCATCATTGGTAATGCTCTTTGCAGCCATAATCCTGGCTATTCAAAGCAGACAGGTTACTGGTGAGGCTTAGAAGAGCCTTTGTTTCTCCCATATTTATGTTTCTTGTGAAGGCAAATCAGAACTCTGGTGCAGGCACATACCTGATGACCAGGACTGTGATGTTCATCTGAGAAGTCAAGTCAACCTAAAGCCCATTGAACACAGTGCCATGCAATTTGAAAAGAAACATCTGGCATAAAAATATACTTAGTTTTAAAGGCACACAAAGTTTGGAAGAGAATAATGTCAACGATGGTAAGAGATCAGCCTTTTCCTTGCCTGCCTTAATGTACATGGTATCATCAACAGAATAATTTAGTTAGTATCATTACTATTTACTGAAATCTCAGAACAGTTCAAAAGGCAGAAAATGGTTTTATTTGTAGTTTGTCCTTCCTAAAGCTTATGCTTTCACTCAAGTTCTGCAGATAATCTTCCCTTAATGGAGCCACACATCTTCAGGATACTTTCTCTTGTTTGAGTTACTGAGTTCCATCCCCTCTTCCCTACCCTGCAAGTCATTACAAGGAGTGAGATATTTAACTCTTATTTATGAGTTATTTAACTCTTATTTATATTTTTTGTGATTATCAGGTCACCTTATGCCAGTGTTTCCCTGAGATTATTTACCTAAAGAGATAGGTACATGTTAAAAAAATTATCTATAACTTAAAACCAGTCATCCTCTGTTGAAAAGTATTTGGCTTATTATGTGGCAGGTCCTGATGCATTAACTATAAAATAAAGAAGTCAGAAAAGCAAACTTTCATTTCTTTTTCTCTTTATTCACCATGATGACAATATATTTGGAGCAGATTATGTGGTAAAATTTCCTATCTCCTTTATATGCCGGTTTTCCTTTTTCTGTCACCCAAAACTAATGAAAAAAACCATGGGAAAAGGTAACTGCAAATTTAGGAAAACTTCCAAGACTGGACCCTGGATTACTTTTTGTTAATTAACTGCATATTTTTATTTTTATTAGTATTGCTGATATTATACTGGTTTTATTCATGTTCTACAAATAACAGAGGGAAAATAGAAAGAAAAAATCCTCCAAAAAAGATTCCTAGAAAAACAGCACATAAGTGAAGGTATTGCCCTAAATTACTTTTGTTATATATGTATTTTTAAAAAGGTTAAATTTCAAATTAAAGATTCCTTTAACATTCAACTACCCATTTTAAAAAGCGAACCTTACTTAATATGTCACTTTTTGCAGCTATTCAAGTAAATCCATTCTAAGCAGTCTGCACTGATATGATTTATTCTTTCAGAGAAAGTGAAAATTAAATTCAAAGGCGAGCACCTATCTCCACCTGTTAATCTATTCACAAAAATATTATCTCTTGTATGAATATTCATTTCTTACATCCTTGCTGATAAATGAATGGTTTAATATTGCTCAGGTTTTTAGTCCTGTTTATACTTTTTCCAGCTTTGTCAGTGTGGACCATTTAGCAGTTTAATATCTAAAATGGCAGTATATATATTGAGTTTAAGCACTTTAAATTTACCCTATGTGAGGTGATTTAAATAAACATATGCAGGCTATTTCTTATTTTGATTTCATAGGATTTTGTGTCATTTCAGCTCCAGAATAGTTGCTTTATAACCAAGCTTATATTTAATTATGTAGCAGGGGCTTGGAAAGCTGTCTTTCCACTTTTCCTCAGGCTTTATTGTGGAGTTATTCAGTCAACTGCATTGATAAGGAAAGGTTTTTAGGATTTTTTCTTCCTTGCACAAAAGACCACTGGGAAGAGACTGTCTTTTGTACAGGTTCATATGGTAGGATTCCTGGGTATGAAAAGTATTAAAACTCATTAGTGTAGGTTACTGTGGGGAGACAGATTGTGGGGAGACAGATGGAGAAGCTGCTGAAGGCAATCTTGTCCTTGGTATATTGCAGCCATGTTAATTATCCTAGAGTGGGAACAGCCTTGCCCTCCCAGCTATGAAGGCGATAAAGGGTGAATGAGCTGGAAGAGAAGTCAGTTGGAGTCTGCTGGCTGTGCAGTGAGGAGGAAGGGACAGGAGGTTGTGCAAGGGACAGAAAGAGTGAGATGCTGTACCTAGGACAGACAGGGTTAGGTGACTGTGATAGGAGCCAGGCAAAACTGGAGAAGGAGTGAAAGGGCCAGAGCTGCGTGGAGCTGCCCTTGGGAGGCTACAGAGAAGTTATGAGAGATTTTTTGAATAACAAGGTACTGATGCTTGGAGCCTTCTGATGTTTTTAATGAAGCACTTTGAGTGCAGTGTCCATCTTGACTTCCACAGGTAACTTCTAGTTCTTTTATGCATATATTCTCTAGGGAAGGTTTCCAAATTTGTTAGTACACATCTGTTTAAGATACATGTTGCTTTCTACAGAGAGATCAGAAAGGGTTCAAAAATTTCAGGTTTATTTACCTTGAAAATAAGAGCAATTCAGTGCTGGAATCAGATTCTCCATTCTTAAGGAGTGTAGGTAGGAGGTGTTGCAGAAATGAGGGAGGATGAGGTCTGGGTCAGAAGAGGAAAACATTTCCCCTATTGAAATTATGGAGATTTTAATATCCTTCTTTCACTGCCAGTGAACTTTCCACTCTGTGCTTTGGAAAATCTGATTTCACTCAGGAAAAAAAAATAATTAAGCAAGATAACTTGAAATTCTGTAGGGAGACTGTTGCAGAAAACTGTTTCAGTCCCTTAAAACCGTTGTTCTGAATTATATCATAATATATAAAGTGCTTTAAAAAAGACCCTTGAAATCCAAAGTAATTCTTAAATGAAACTCTGCCAGTAAAGGAAATATAAAATATTTTTTTCATAAAAAATTATAGTGAAAGAAAATATTGATTTTTCTCCTCCTGTAATCTGAAATTCTTGGCTATGATTTCAAGTCCTACTTAAATTAATGAAAATATTCGCTTTCTAGGCGAGAAAAATTTTTAGTGTTTATTAACTGATTGCCTTCAAATTTCATTTTTTGTAAAGAATTTCTTCTATATGGCAAAGAATCTTAGCCTGGTCTCTTTCTGCCAACTTTGAAATCCTTGGTAGTATTCCAGTTTACTTTGACTTTTCACCTGTATATTTTTTTGCAATCTGCCTTCTCAGAGTCACTTGCAAGCGCTAGAACGTGACAGAGGTAAACAGTAGGTCTGTTTTAATGTGTCAGTTTTGGTTGCTGGGTTATCTCTGTGTCGTCAGGTGCTTGTTCATATTTCTCTCTGAGTGCAGGCTTTTTCATTTATCAAAGCTCATTTTATTGCCTTCTAGTCCTGCTGCTTTCATCTCTGTGGCACCTGAATGTTTTGTTCAATTGAGCTCTACTTTTTTACTGCTACCTGCAAATTTGTCCAGAAGGGACAGTGTGAAACAGAGACATGGTATCTGAGATCTACTTGTTTGCAAAGACAGCATATTTTTATAAAAAGTTTTACTACTAGCCACTTGCAAACATTTCACAATTACTTATTAAAAGAATAATATTAAAACATGGTGAACCCGAACCCACAGCTGCCATTCTTATGGAATTAACCTGTGTAATATTGAAGATATTTTTAATTAAACAGGAGATATTCCTGCCTGGTAAGTTGTATAATCATTTGTTACAAATAAAGCAGTTAATTATCTGGACTGAACCTATACAAACCTAGAATGCATATTTATTTAGTAGGTTGTACCTTTATTTCAGTGTTTATAAATCTAAAGAAACACTTTGCTTTTCAGCAGCAGTTGTTACCGTGCTGGTCAGGGTGATGGACTCTGTCATCATTTCATGTGCTAGTTCAGTATTTTTAAGGCTTATCAAAAGCATTTGTCAAAGTGGCACTTGTTAAAGACAAGTTGAGCAACACTACATTTTTATGATAAAATGAATGGAGCTGCCACTTGGGAAAACCTATGCAAACAACCAGGGCAGAGAAAGCCTTGAATATTTGAACAAGAGCAGCTTGTTCCTATTAGGAATGCAATGACTACAGAGGAATTTAGTTCCACTTTCCCCGGCAGTATGTCCTATCTTTCTTTTTTTTAAAATATTCCTCCTTCCTGAGCATTTTGCACAGGAGGAAAGTGTTTTGCACAGCCTCTGCACACAGGGAAAGGGAGGACACTGAGAGCCAGGCTCTGCCAAAGGGAAGGCCCATAATATCAGCTGTTGCCCCTTCCCTCCTCTGCAAACTGTCTTTGCAGAAGCTTCTGTCAGCTCCACTCCCTTAGAGTCCCATGTAATCTGGAAACTGGAGCTCTTATTAGGTTCCTGCAATAAATTTCTTATGCATTCCACTTGCTGACAAGCCTGTAAACACCACTTTGTATCTGAAATGAACACATTGATGGTGGACTATGTCAGCATGGCATGTGGAGAAAATTATGCTGTTCTGGTCACCTCCATTGGTGTAGCCCTCAGGGCACAGGTGGGACCTTTGTCTTGCTCCTGAGGTACTGCCTCCCTCCATGAGGGAGCAAATGCTGTAAAATGGAGTTCCTGCCCATTTAAGTTTGTGTGTGGGGAGGCCCACATGGAGACCTGAAGTGAAATCACAGTTGCAGTGTTCACATCCCTTTGAATGATCTGGCCCACACATTGAGGGTTTTAGACCAGAGCAGATACTTCTCAAAGATTCTCTGCCTAAAATTTCACACTACTGTGAAAATTCTCCACAACTGGCATTCACAGTAAACATTTTTGCCTAACTACCTATTTTGTCTAACTGTCAATTGCGCTGGATCATTTGTCTAAAATGTTTATTCATTTCGCTAAAGTAATGGATTTTCACCTCTGATGCTTCTTATTCCTGTACCACTCCACTAATTCTGCAATTCTCTGCCTGTAAATGAATATTGAGGGAGGAGAAATGTGTAGAAGGAGTTGCAAGGTTACCCTCCTAGCAGCATGAAACACAAGTTTGCCGGAGTGTCATGGGCACTGCATCACATTGCGCTCCCAAGTGGGTGGTGGTTGGAATGAAAGCTTAGGTGGTACTAATTGCTTTATTTTGGGTGAAATCTTAGGGTTGCCCAGGGTAATCTGGCACTACATTCTCTCCAAAAGGAAGACCAGAGTTGCCACCAAGATTATGGAGCAGTTTTCTATTCAGTCCTGAATGGTTGTTTCCAAAATGCCACTCAGAAAAAATGATATCTTCTTTTGTTATAGAGCGCACCCAAACAAATTTTGGAAGGAGATTAAAGAAGAAAAATCCAGTTAATGTTTTTTCTTTTTTGAGTGTTTTTGGTAGCCTTTTTCTTGATTCAGCAACCATGCTCTTCATCAGTATCTGTTTCACTGGTGAAAACATTGAATGGAATTTGTCTAAACCTACTCACAGATTTTCCTCCAAATCCTTTTCTCTCTTGTCACCCCTCAGCTTCACACTGAGTCTTTGATTTTTATCTGTCTGGTAACAATGGGAATAGTTATGTGTCTTGGTTTATATTGGCATGGATATTCATGCTGGGGCAAGTATTCACTCAGGACAATTATCTGTACTGAGGAAAATTGCTTCAGACTGTGCTGTAGGTAAGAAAGAAGTCTCACCTGGGCTGTTTCATGCAGAACATATACCAGAGCCCACTTCTGCTGGAAGATGCTGAAGAGGATGCTTGGGTAACAATAACCACACTCTTCAAGATGCTGTGGAAAAGGGTAAGATGTTTCTAGAGTACCAGAATATTTTTGGTAGACCTAGCTGGATTTCAGCATTATGGGAACCTCTGGAAAGGCCCCTGGTTCCCAGCAGTTTGGCTCGAAAATTAAGTTTTGATGAGTACCTAAATTCTGAAATAAAATAGCTCTTACCAAGACAATGCCATATTGTTCTTCCTGTCATTGGTCTGGAAGTTAGCAGAGACATCATTCCTGGTACTGGAATGCATTCACATTTTCTCCCTTAAATAGGTTTACATTCCATGTCTTTTCATTTATTTGCTTTTTTTTTTCTTTAGATGCTTGCATGATTTGAAACATAATGGACCTTTCCATGTCAGCACAGCATCTCCATTTAAATGCAGAATAACTCTTGAAGACAATTGTTTGGTGGAGAGACTGGACATAGAAATAGAGCACAGAAATAAATTGCATATATCTTTGGTTTTGATTTTTTCCCCTCTAAATCCTGCATTTCTTCTGAATGGAGATGCATAAAAATACCATTAAAATTGGTTCAACTTCTTTGAAATGTGCCCTAAGACTAATTCTGACAAAGTGACATTTTATATGCTCATATCATGACTTACAAAAGGTAATAAAAATAAATTCTCTTGTATAGTCACTATAAAATCTGGTATGAGATGAACATTACATTTGATACCAATATACTTACTAGTATGCCAGTAAAAAGAGAAAAGGACCCTATCAAATACTCTTTTTACTTTCATTTAGCTAAATTTTCAACTAACTTGTAGGCTGAAAACATTCTTTGCTAAGATTTTTCTTGGTGGAAGAGGTGACCTTTTAACAATTAGTTGGATTAAACCAAAATGAATATTTTAATTGATTTTTTTCCCCCAGATTTTTTTCCCCCAGAGCTGAGGAATGATTCAGTAATTCACCAGAAGAACCTACACCCTGCCAAATATTATCAATGAGTTAATGAAGCACAAGCTGCACAAAATCCATTCTTTTGTGAGCTCTGTGAGATGCTCACACTAAGATAATCCAATGCTCTCATCTTGAAGAAACTGCTTTATGTGTCTTTGGACAGAATAAGAGTTTCAGAAGTAGTCCTGTGCTCATAACATCATTGCTACTACAATGGGGGTTTTTTTACTCCTAAGTTGGTGCTCAAGTGAAAATGTAGTCAAGAATTTTTTTGCATATGATCATGCTGAATCTCTCCTCTACAGCCTAGTTTGAGCAGTTACAGGAACCAAAAACAAACAAGTTCATCACTGCTGCAGTGCTGTCAAGAACAAACTGATACTGAGACTAGATTTACCTTGTGAAATAAACATTGGAATCCAAGTTTCCATACTGTAATAAACCCTGATGAATTAAGTTTGAAATTTTTGGAGCTCAAAGAGCATTAATATACCTACATTCTCTGGTACACAGAGTATCCAAAGGCAACATTTGTCAAGCACCTCTACAATTTAGGATGCTGAGACTGACTGATCTTAAGATTTATCAGAAAATTAATTTGAAAGACCTGTATCAGGTGCTATATACAGAGTTTATAGTATCAATATAGAAAAAAAAATTCAAAATTTTTATTCACAGCTTGCTGCTTTATGACTGTGCAGTTAGATTCATTAACTTGTTGTGCAAAAGGTCACAAGTAGAAAGCAACACGTTGCTAAGATCTGCCTGAGTTTTCAAAGGCAATATAATGGAGAAAGCTGGCCCAGAAGGGCTTCAGCCCAATGTTTCATGGAAGTTTTCTCTTGAGGAAAAAGCATTCTATAAGGATTCCATTTTCTGAGGAGACACAACAAATAACAAACTTTACTCATGAGAAGTTCTGACAAGTGTAAGGTTCTTCTCAGGTCTTCAATGACTTCCAGATAATGTATGCAGGCACTCCTCACTTTCTCCCTAAAGAGTGACCTGTTAGCTATTTTTATGTGTTAAAGATTAAAGGCATATATTTCATATTAAAAGTCTTTTTATAACTTCAGAAAATGCCCAGAAACCTTGCATGTTTTCAAACGCCAATGAGAGCATTGCATTCATATGAGTAATGTTGTAGCTAGTGGTGTTTGAAAACAATGGAAGCCAAGCCACAAAATACTTTAAATGTCAAGGTGACTTGAATTTCATGGTGTTCATCCCTTTCTTAATTTTCTGGAAGGTTTTACAAAGTACCTTTTCTTCAAACATGTTTTTATTACTAACTGCAACAAAGACAATCAAAAGAACAGAAGTTCCCCTTTAATTTTAATTTCTTTTTTTCTTTTGCCATTCTGTGTCTTTTAAAATGTTCTCCAATTTCCAAAGTGACAGAAATACAGAAAGTAATTTTTTCCCCTGCTTTTTTCATAGTTTGATAGTCTGTACTCATCCAGTCGCAAGATTCCAGACTGGCAAAAAGGGAAAAATAAAATTTAACAAGAAAAAATAGAAAGCTTTTAGTCTGCCTTTTTTTGTGTCCAATTCATAAAAGGAAAGAAAGAGGAAAATACAGGAAGACACCAAACACTTGACATTTGATTCTCAGTATTTTCAACACCAATGTATATGTGGGATATTAAAAGCAACACCAAATAAGAGTCTGAAAACTTTTGATGTGCTTCTTCAATCACAAAAAAGGCCAATTTTGTTGTGGCAAATGGACCAGGGTATACAACTGAAAGACTTATATTCAAACATGTCCATAATGGTAAATCAGTTCTTGAGTGGAGTGCATCTTTTTCCATGAATAGGAGCTGGTAGTCATACCTCTGTTGGCTTCAATCTTTCCATGGGAGGTATCAGTCTCATGCAAGGCAACATCATCTCACTTTGGTTACTATGGATACAGGTTGTGCATGGCTGCAACTGTAGGCACTGGGTCTAACCAGGTTTTTTTATCTTTTTTCATTTGGGCTGCCTGAATAATCTTATGTGTTGCATAAAACAATGTTCTTTATTCTCAAAGAGGCAATACGCTTTGCAGACTTCAGTGTTTTAGAAATAGCTTTCCAGCTGGTACCCAGTCCTTCTGCTGTGTGGAGTTTTGAGTACCTATAATAGCTAGAATGACCCGACAGAGAAGAATCAAAAGTTGGGCTTGGTTTCCTTCTTCTCTCCCCACAAATATTACTATTTAATTGTTGCCACTTTATGTGCAGTCAGAGCTTTTCTTGGAAAGTGGAAAAAGTGTGTGTAAATTCCCTTTGCCTTGGGAAAGATCTACTGCCAACAGACAGGATTGGGACCAGCAAAAGGAGGAGTGATACCAATGACACCCATTTGCACTTTTTCTGGATTTGCCAGCCCAGCTGGGTCACACACCAGCTTTCACCCAGTGGAGTTGTCAAGAAGGTGTTTAATGGTGGGGAAGCTTAATGTAAAAATGGAGTAGAGGAAACTGATAAAACCCCTTGTGTTTTAGAATGGTTTTAAATTAATATCTTGTGCTATAAATATGTCTTAATCTAACAAGGCCTTTAAAAGGTACAAAACTCTCAAAACAAACCTCCTTCTGAGCGCTTTAATTTCACCATCTACATCTTCATCTGTACATGGGTTACAGGGGAAACAGCAGCTGTTTTACTGAGGCAGCTTTGGGGTTTGTCTGTGCCACTGGGACACTTAGAATAGTTCCTGGGGGAATGGCTTTGAGATTTTTGTCTCTTTTTATAGGAGGCCTGTATGAAGCTTAGAAGATTGTCTAGTCTGGTCTAGTGGAAGGTTTCTTGCCTGTAGCAGGGGGGTAGCACAAGATAATCTGTAACATTCCTTCCAACCCAAACCATTATGTGACTATGATTCTGTAATTCTAAGATGGGCTTGTGTAGCTATGCCCTGATGCCATGGTCACCTCTAGGCTTTGTCTTGTTCACACAAGTCTGAACAGACTAGCTGTCCATCTTGATTTGAATTGTTGCCCCTTACAGCTCAGCTGTGCTCCCTGACCAATCACTATGACAGCCTGTGTCATCCAAAATGAGTTTAGTCACCTGCAGAAACAAAACACTGACTTGATGGCTCTCTGGTCCCACTCCTGGAGCCAGATAGAATGAAACTCCTTGACCTTCTGGGCACATCAGAGCTGTTCAATGTCAGTTACAGCTTTCTAGAGCAATGAATGCAAAAAAAAAGTATACTGTTGGCATGTTATTACCTTGAAGGATTACACTTTCAGCAAAATTCCAGAAAATAGTTTATCTATGGTGTATTATCTGTTACACCTACATTTGAATTTCAATACACATCAGTTCATAAGCAGGAACAACTTCAGAGAAAACAGGGACAGCATTTATCATGTTGTGCTGTTTACCACTGGAAAGAAAACAGAGGAGCATTCCTATTCTGTCATACCCATATTCTCTTTGTCACATTACAGTCTCCTGATGGATAGCTCTGCTCATTGCTTTTTCAAGCCTTTGTCCACACACACAGGTAAAATGACTTATTACAAAGGCAGTGCTATTGAGGGTACCAGTTAGTCTTTTGGTTACTTCAGGGACCATTTCTCTCTTTCCTGTCCTGAGAAGAAGCTCTCCTTTCCTGAGTGCCTATGCATTGCATAGCAAAAAGAAGATGAGGGGTTTTAGATAACTCTGCTAGTATTAATCCCCACTGCTGCAATTTCCTCTTCCATGGTGCTGAGTGTGCTCTATTTGCCCCATGGACTGAGACCTTTCACCTGGGGACTGGCTCTCAGTCAATGTTTAGTGTTGGTGCTTCTGATTTCCATCTTGCACTGGTGTTCAGGTATGACTTCTGGCATATTTCTTCTGGCATGAACAGAGATGTAGAAAAAGCTAAAAAAAGTTACGTTGTAGCTCATTTCTTAATATCATTTAGCTTTATGGGCACCGGAAAGGGCAGAAAGGAAGAGAGGCAGGCTCACATGATTTTTTTTTTTTTACAAAACTTGCAAGTTCAATAAAAGTATTTGGTACTCTTCAGAGTGTTTTCTGGTGTGCTTCTGATATGTTTCCTCACACTTTTCTGTTAGTTTTTTTCTGTACTGTGGAAACAAATCAGTGTAGCTTCCATGTGTGTACAGATTGGGGGGAATTCTGTTTCCCCCTTCTCCATCTCTCTGATGCAGAAGAAGAAATCAGAGAAAAAAAACATTTAAGAGATTAAGTGAATGGCAGCAAAACCATCACAGCAGGAGGGCTGGGAGGGTTAGCAGCAAGTGGAGCAGGAGAGAGGACAGACACAGACATCAGAGAAGGAAGACACATCCAGGAGCAGCTTTGAAATAAACATTTTGTTTAGATTTAACAAGTTAATCACTGTGTGCTAATTACTGTTAATGAGAAGATTTAAAATAATAAAAGCATTTTCTCATTCCAAAACAATTAGCCTTAATAAATTGTTTGCACAGCATATAGGCAGAGGTTTTGATGGGAATCCGCCCAACATCTGGGTATGCATTGTGTTTGTGTCAGCAATAGGTTCTTGTAAAATGTCTGACAGATGTGGGATCATCAGCGTTGCTGAGACTTTAACAGGGTTCCAGAGATCTGAGAAGCAAATTATTCTGATTTTCTGTCAGGTTTGCAGGTGCTCACATTTCTGAAAATGAGGATCATCTCTCTGTATCCTCCCTTATGTATTTATGTTGCATTAGTCTTGCAGGAAACTGAAGAGACCTTAAGGGACTTCATCAGAATGATTACAGAATCACTGCTGGGCCTGGGATATGCCTTCTTGGCATCTGTGGCAAGATTTGTGCAGGTTTCCAATCCTGCATGGCTCATACATACCACAAATTTGAGCAATAATATTCTTCTGATAATGCTGACAAGTGGCATCAATTCCCTTTGTTATTGTTGTGAAGTGATTTAGCTGGTGTGTAATTCAGTTTCTTTACACACAAGGAAAAGTTAATATAGCATTTACTGCTGCTTGTATTCAGTCATTACAGCAGTCAGTCAAATCACTATTAATGCAACCTGAGGGGTACAAGTGTGAAATGGCAGGGATTTCTCATCCTGGCGTCTTGAGTGATTGAAGCTATCTACAGAGAAGTCTTGCTGAGTAAAAAAGGGCAGAATTTTATTAACATCATTATGGCCCTTGTAACATTGAATGAATGATAAAGGTGTTGAGGAGGATAATGAGTCTAGATAAGTATCACCTGTGGAGATTCCTTATTGAATAGCTCTGCTTAAACCATTCATTTGTTGATGGCTCTGACTTGCACATTTTTTGCCATCCTGGCTACTCCTGGAGAACTGGGCAGTCCAAGCAATCTGAATAAACAGTGCTGGCTATTACTTCGCCTATTCCTCTGCATTTAGGTGCTCTGCACATGAAAGGGATGCAGCCTTCTTCCAGCTGTCTTCCTTCTAGTGCAAATGTCAGCAGTGTATGGGATCCTCTAAAACAAGATGAGCACATACCTTCCTAGTTTCTGAACAAACTACAGCAGCAGCATGAGGTTAAGCTTATGCAGGGCATGGTTTTGTCCTAAGGACCCTCATCAGAGTTACTCTCTTGCAAATTGTTTTTAGGTGGAGATGTCATCTGCTGCACCTGGCTAAGTGGGGTGGAAGCCTCTTAAATGTTGATGATGAGGGTTAGGGTCAGCTGGAGTGAGTATGATGAGGAGGCTTAGGGCAGAGGTTGCTCTGCCATCTTTGTGGTGCTATGAGGATGCCCACCTTAGGTCCTTTGCTCGATCTCTGCTGAGGTTCCTAGGTTTGATCTTTTGTGGTACTGCTGCAGCTCAGGCATTTGGTGGAGTGTTGGTGATCCTGATGTTCAAGAACTACAGATATTTATTTCAGGAGTCTTACTTGTCTCTCCCTGGTTGGTTGGCTCTTGCAACTGCACTTATATTGCTACCTACTGGAGCTTTGGCTGTCTCTATTTCTGTTAAGTGTTCCCGCACTCAGCAAGGGACTCTCATGCACTTGCTCCTGCTCCTTCTTTGCCTGGAAATGTCTTCAGCAGCTCTGGCACATTCCTACTGTGTAAGGACTGCTTCTCAGCTGGAAAGTGTTATGGGTTACCTTGTTCACCAGCACAACTGGACATGCTCCCAAGATCCCGGAAACAGTGCTGTGGATGTGATACAAAGGAAGCTGCAGTGTTGTGGGGTCCACAACTACACAGACTGGCTAAAGACATCATCTTCTTCTTGGTATCATCCAGCTTGTGTCCCTGAAAGCTGCTGTAAAGAGAAGCATTCTCACTGCAGGGGAGACTTAGGCCATGTGGAGCAGCTGTCTGAGGAAGGCTGTCTAAAGAAGCTGGAAGGCCAGTTGTGTTTTGCAATGCTGTATGTTTTTTGGTGTTGCACTGTGCTGAGCATCTTTGAACTCTTGGCTGGTGTCAGCAATGCCATCCTCATGAGACATCAGCCATTCCATGAACTCCGTATTCTGGACTCATATACCTTCTCACAGGACTATGGATGCTAGCTGTTTTGCTGGACCTGATGCATGTTTCCTAGACTTTTTACTACTTTATTGTTGCAATGCAACGCAAGAATATTGCCTGTAAATCAAACTAGTTGATCACTGCTGGATATTATTTTCTTTAATGTTATGATGTTATCAGTTCTCCCACAGATTTTTTTTTTTCAATAAGCATTCTGTATCTGAAAATCTTCTGGGGACGGGTCTTCAGCATGTGCAGACACAAAGCTACCATGTGTTAGTGCAGGGGAAGCAGTAAGAAAAGGCATATCTGTCTCAGGGCAACTTGTTGTGAGGTCATGATGTGAACTTTTGGACTGAATCTTAACTGTAGTAGAGTCTTGGAGAGCAATTAATGTGCAGATTCTTCCACTTCCAAACTTGTGTTGAAACTGTGGTTTTTCTGTATGAAGCTCTTTAGATAAAGTTTAATATTTGTTTTTCTTGCTCAAATGCTGGTTTAGGAAGTAACTTCAGTGAAATCTCTTCAGTGAAAATCCATGTCAGATTTCAAAGTGGCATGAAGGTACTATCTAAATAGGTTTGACAGCAACAGAGTAACTAATACAATGATGTGCAGCAGTAGGTAAAGTGATCTTGGGAGTTGCACAGGATCTATTCCCAAATAATAGAGCAAGAAAGTCTGTCTGTAGTCATTAATTTACTTCCTGACAGAGCAAGGAATGAGTCAATTATTTTTGCCAGAAAAGTAATGTGAGGTCACATGTGTGCTTCAATTATACCAGCAATATGCTGCTTTTTCTTCAGGTATGCCTGCCTCTCTTACTAAATTTCCTTGTTACCCATTTTCTGTAAGTCTCCCTCCAGCCTGCATGTACTGAAAGGGACTGAGTTAGTGTGCTTGTTTATGCCAGTGCTATTGGTGTTTAGAGAGGCACTGGCAAGGGCTCTGCTCTACCTGTGTTGGGCTGTGCAGTGTGTGCTTCTATTTGGGTGTCTGTCTGGAAAGTGTCCCAAGCCACTCTGCTGACCTGGGAATGGGCACTGCAGCAGCTTTGTCCTTTGGTAAGTGTGTGTAGGGGGCCTCCAGGGCCTACAACTGTACCACATTAGGTTTTACTGGACTGGAAACAAGGAAAAAGCCTGGGTGACAAAAACTGCTGGACCTGGCAACTCCCTCAGCACTTGAAGTAATAGTCGGTTCAATCATTATTGCTCTAAGTTTTCTACCAAACTTCAGCTGACTTTATGCAAATTTCAGATCCTAAATCACCAGGTGCTGATTTTCAGGAGCAGAAAAGAGAAAAAAACAAAGGACATTAGGTCAGTTCCTGCATGCTAATTATTAGCCATGTGAAGATCAAACATGAAATATACTACAAAGCTTCTCCAGTAAAAGAAAACAAACCAAACATAAACACCAACCAAAAAAACCCCAAGAAAATCCAAACAGCTTCCCTCAAACCTACCTCAAACAATTAAAGTTTTGCTTTATCTAAAGGAAAATAACTATTCCATTAGCTGTCAGAAGTTCTTTAAAAAGGGTGAATGTTCGTTCCAAAGTAAATAAAGGAAATGGTTATTACTTTGAGTAACGTAAAAGAGGGAAACATTTCTTTCATGGCATGGGATGGGTGTGGCAATGAATGAAGTTTGTCCAGTTAAGCACCACAACAGGGATTTTGTGGTACCTTGGCACATAAATGCTTTGTAATGCAAATTGTTGCTATGACATTAAAAAGATGCAGAAAATGAAATGACAGCAACAGGCCCAGGGAGAAAGAGTTTGTTGGAGAAAGTAAAGTTGAAGAATGGAGTATCTTTTTACCATTCACCTTTATTAAGGGGGTTATTATTCTTCTCAAATTTATACCTTACAACTTCCTTCACAATATCTGAGACAGAGTCTCATAGAGGGGAATGTCCATATTTTTCATCACTAAGCAGAAAGTAATAATTTCAAGGTGATTAGAGTAAATTATGTGGATGTCCTTATCTATTCTCCTGTCTGCCTAAAGTTAAGGTCATGCATAACTCCCTCTACTCTTACTGTACTAAGAAAATGGAAAGGTAAATATGAAATTAATTAACTGGACATTAAATACATGAAATGGCTTTTAGTAGTTATTTTTTTCCCTTGCATGTTCTTCTCTGTAGAAGAGCACAACTTAAACCTGGTAATAAATGTGAGGATGCATGAGACAGACATACTCCAGCTATAAATGGTTGATAGCAGGGTAGAAGACAAAGCAATAGATTTATTACCCCTTTGATGTTTGGCAGTTTAATTCTGAATACTTATTTCTGGACAGGAATAACTTCTTTTGAAATAAAAATGGTGCTATTTCTAAGCAAGTACACTTCATTTCTGTATTGTAAAATGCATAAATCCTTGGGTGCTATTGCATTCTATGCATTTTGTAGTCTTCATTCTGAAAGAATGACCAGCTGATTTTCATAATCTAAAAAAATCAGCAGCTTTATAGGAAGGCAGCAGATTACTTAGACTTGGTGCTTCTGAAAATTTTGTTGCTTTGGATTTGATGGGCAAAAACTGATGTCCAGTGCAAAGCTGGAAATATGTTCTGTGTTTACTCTTTTACAGAGCTTTTATTTATGCATGTATATATATATAAAATATAACCCATATATTCCATGCATGAGTTGGTGGTTATACTGTGGTATCTTTTGGAGAAGGCAATAATCAGAAAGGTAGAATTGTTTCTAAAATGTAAAAAGCATTATTGCAGCTTTTTCTCAACTGTCTTTCTGTCCTTCCTTCTTTCTTTTTTTCCCAAGAACTCTGCATATTTTTCCTTTATTATGAATGATGGCTTGATTTAACTCTGAGTAGAACATAATTCAGAAACTGAATTATGAGTTGTTCTTCATCAAATATCTTGTCTTTTCGGTTCAAAATTAATTTCTGTCTCACAAGCACAAAGTAGAAAATCTGGGCTTTGCTAGAAGGTAATTGAAGACTCAGTTCCTTCCTACCTCACATGGGTATTGTTAAATCAGTTAAAATGACCCTTTAATTGAAATTATGGCTTTTGTAGTCAGTTGTAGAGTTGCACTATGTGCAGTAGCAGGAGGTGGTAGAGTTACAGTGTGTATTTTCTCAACAAATTCAGCTTTCATAGCTAGCTTAGACTCCTTCCTACAAGGTAATAAAGAAGCTGAGAGAAGAAAGAAAACCAAACTCTAAAACATCCCAATATCATCCTGGAAAATGACACAAATAATTTCTGACCTAAGAAGTACAGAGAATGAGCTGAACCACTTATTCAATTATGTCAAATGATCAGCATTCATTTATTAAGTGATGTAAAGTGAAATTCAATTAGAGCAAGTAGAGTGATTACATTATGTAAAGCAATTTTTACAACTGGGTAATATGATCACCCTTCATTTATCACATTAGGTTCAGAATATTGGATATTGGTACTTTTATTAAATTCATGGAAATGCTTATAATGATGGACTATTTAAAAGAATTTGCAAGTGCAGCCACTCCTCCTTGTACCTCCTTTTTTCGTAATGACTAAATAGTAGTGCTGCTATTGCTTTCAAAGCAAAGGCTCAGATTTTACTATGACATTGTTCTTATAAGTAAAATCTTGTAAACACTGCTTGTAAAGGTAATTAGTAAGATGTCCAAAACTCGGGGAAAAGGATCCCCAATTTACCAGCTTAGCAGTGGGGAGGCAAGGGGAGAAATTGAGAACTAAAACTGCAATCTTATAGGATACATCATAACATATTATGAAAATAAAATACCTCAATATCTTTGTACAAGACTAGATTTTCTATTTTGCAGACAAATAGGACAAAACAATCACATTTGAAGATCTTATTGAGACTTGTTTGGATAGGGAAAATGCAATTTCAACCTCTCTATGTGGACAACAGGGTCGCATTTTTTATACTACTCTGCCCATTTTCTTGTGATTATACTTGACTAAAGGCAAAAAAACCCCCCTCATCATCTTAAAGTGTCCCCTTTTGCTACTCAACCATTCATCTTGTAGAGCTGGATTGGAGGATGTCTTGGTTTAGGGTAAATTTGGGAGGAAACCTCTGAAGGGGGTTCCGCTGGGAGGCAAACCTAAACAGCCCTTCCCCCCAGCCAGTCCAGGAAAAATTTCCTCAGAGAAAAAGTGGAAAAAACTATTAAACTATTTATTTAACAAACAGAATA
>VZUI01053448.1:0-28497 GCA_013401135.1 Cettia cetti
TGTGCGGCGTGGGGCCGGCCCGCGGCGGCCGCCGGCGCGGCGCGGCGAGGGAGCAGCGCCGCGGCGCCGCCGACAGCGAGCCCGACACCGATACGGACCCCGAGGAAGCGGGAGGTGGCGGCGTCACGGAGGACGAGGAGGCCGCGGAACGCATTGAGGGCGGGCGGCCCTTTCCGCCTTCTATCGAGGCCGGTCCGGCCGGGCGGGCCCCGCTGTCCCTGTTGGAGCTGCCCCCGGAGCTCCTGGTGCAGATCTTCGGCTCCCTGCCCGGTACCGACCTGCCTAACCTAGCCCGAGTCTGCACCACCTTCCGCCGCATCCTCCGCACCGACACGATCTGGCGGCGGCGCTGCCGCGAAGGTACCGCCCGCCCGAGGGGCTGCACGGCCCGGGGGTGCAGGGGGAGACGCTTCGGGGGGCAAGGGCAGCGGCCCCGAGCGTGCAGGAGGACACGCAAACTGCGAGAGGCGATGGGCTGGGGGCCGTGAAGAGCTGGGGCCTGGGGGTGCAGGACAGAAATAAGATTTGGGGGTGCAAGCTGTGGGGCCACGGCTGGCAGGGCTCCACGTGTGCAGGGTGGAGAAGTGGGCACACCTCGGGTCCCCTGGGACACGGGCTCTTGCTGGTGACACTTGACTTGTGACAAAGGGCATCGAGCTGGGGTTGTCCCCCGGAGGAATGGGATGGGAGCAGGCCCTGGGGGACGATGCCTCCATGTAGCATGTCCTTGTGGGAATCCTGCGGACAGGGAATGCTCAGCCCCCGCAGCAGGGAGGAAACGGGGGGACCTTGGGGTTCCTGGAGCCGTGGGGCTCGGGGGATACACCGGGAGCAGAGAGCCCGCTGGGTCCCGAGGAGGCAGCGCCTGGGTAAGGGCATCCTTTGGAGAAGTGCTGAGGTTCCAGCTTCGTGTGTGCGTTTTCCAGGAATCCTCTGGTGCAAGGATGCTGTGCTGCAGAAATGTGAAGGCCTGGGAGGTTTTTTTTCCTCAGCTCTGCTCTGTGAGGCTGCAGCTCTCCCCTGTTACTCCTCATCCTCTTCCTCCCGCCGCTGTGGCTCTCTGTGCTCTGTTATTTCAGTCCTGTCCCAGCTCCCGAGGTTTGCCTTGCTGTGCTCATCCCCTCTCCATCCTGCCGGGCGCTCCTGCTGCCAGCACATGAAGTCATGTGTATTTTCCTGTTTGCTTTCTGTTTTTAATACCAGTGAGGGCACGGGGACGAAAGATTTGGGAATGTCAGTGGCTGCCTGCAGTGGGATCTGGTGGAATGCCTGAAACCTTGCAGGAATGAATTCGTGCCTTATCAGCACTATCCAAGAACCTTTGGACAACACAAAGGCTGCACCTGGAAAATGTAAACCAAAGAGTTATTTCGTAATTCAGCATAGTCCCAGTAATTTAACATTGGTTTGAGGAGACAGGCTAATGAAATGGTGTTAATTCTTTCCTTATACTTCTCTAGTGACATGGAGCCCTCATGGATGTTTGTGTGTTTGACGAATGGTTTACAAAACTTCACTGATTAATTAATAGGTTACGATCCTGGCAAAATGTGTATATAGAAATCCATGTCACTTTTAACTCTAGGCTAGGTTGGCTTGTAAAAGACCCACTGAATTAGGCCTGATGGGGATTTACATTTATTTATCAAATTCATGTCTGCTCCTTGGATTTTCTTTCCAATGGATAAAGCAATGTTCAAAAGCTCAGCTGAAATTTAAGGAAATGAAGGAAACAGTGGAATCTGTATGGCTAAAACTAACCTGGACAGGAAGGGAAAGTATCAAGACAACTCTTTTGTCTATGGCCCTGAGCTAACTACCAGGTGAGAGGTCTATAAACCAAATTTTGATTCTTTTTGCGTATAATTTCTGCAGTTTTCCAACATATCCATTCCAAGCAGTGTCAGAGAGTGCTTGGGTGGCTGCTGGTGTGGCTGAGGAGGCTCCTGTACCAAAGGCAGGTGCCCAAGCTGTGCTGAACAGATTTGGCAGTTCCTGGCCAAAATCTTCCTGCCATGGTGAGACTGATCCTGAATCTTTTAACCAGCTCTGGTTTTCCAAGCAGTTCCTCAGCTGGATTTCTCAGGCTGTTTGTGGTGCTTTGCATTGCTCTGCTGAGGTAGGACTGTGACTTTGAGTACTTGTACACATGAGTATAAAATTGGGCATTATTTTAGAGGTAAACATCAGGTGTTGGTAAAAAACACATTTAAAACTTAAAGTATTCTGTGCTGTGTTTCTGCACAGCCTTACACTGGTGAATGTGTGATAGTCAAACGTAAAATGTCATCACTTTTTGTATTTTTTTCCAAAACCAAACCAATTCCCATCTGAGCTCAGTGTTTAAGTTTGTGTTTGTGTCTGTTGTGAGGCTGCATGGCTAAAAACAGAACAAGAGCACGTGTGCCTTGCTGGTTTATTCACTCTGAAGCCTACAGATGCTCATGGAATCACAGAATATCCTGAGCTGGAAGGGATCCACAGGGATCATCCGAACCCAGCATGCTGTTCCAAAAGAAACTGGGAAACTTCAGCTTGGTGTCAGCTGCATGTGCAAAACCACTTCTGTTTTTAGGAATGCACAGAGACAGGAAAGAATCAGGAAATATTCAGGACTGGGAGAAGCTTCTCTGGGAGAAGCTCTTGTTGCAGTGCTTTGTTTTGGCCATTTCTCCCCTTCTCCTTGGACAGGAGCAGGGCTGGCTGTGAGGAGCAGCCTGGCTGGGGCCCTCAGTCCCTGCAGTGTTGGTGTCTTGCTCTGCCCTGGGCCAGCCCAGCTGTAGATTAGTCTGCAAACATGCTGTGATTATTCCAAGTGTCCAGAGGACTTGTCTGCCTGAAGGTGGAGTGGCTTTTGCTGCTGGTGGAGAGCTGGGAGAGCACTGGGATGAATTGTGTAACACTGACAGGACTGTCAGAGCTGTTGTCCTTTTATCATTGCAACTGTTTGGGGTAAACAATGTCTCTGGATTGCTTCTCTTGGCAAGGAGAGGCTTGCAGTCACTTCCATGTTTTCTATAAATAGGAGATTGCTGATCTCTGCAGCAGGAGCAGAATTAAAGCTCGTGTCACCCTGGCTGGTGGCCTGACCTACCTTGACTAACACTTTCTAGTCCATTTTTAACCTTTAATTTCTTTCATCTTTAGCCAGAACAGGGCAAGTGCAGCAGAACACCTGGGAACAGACCAGTAATGCAGAATAACCAGTTCTAGAGCTTGGAAGCAAAAGCTTTTGTTTGTGAAAACAACCTCCAGTAGCTTTTGGACCTGCTGGAAAATGTCAGCCAAAGTGCTGAAGTTTGTGACCTTCAGGTTGTGTGGAAAGAGGAGGGAAAGAAGAGTGGGAAATGTGGTTTGTACACTCAGTGAGGAGACTTTGAGGCAGGGTTCAGCTCTTTAAAGACTCCAAGGAATCCATGCAGGAATTTGGTGCACAAATGCTGCCACAACAGGAACCATTTCTTGCAGTGCTGTGCCCTAGTGAAGTCACAAGGCTTCAACCTTCCTGTGTGAGAGGTTTAAATCATTGTGCAGTGTGTTAGTCTGTGCCTTTGCTTCATCTCTGATGATCTTTCCTGGCTTTTAAACTCCAACTTGGCAGTGCTTGGCTGTTCCTCACTGCTCAGGCAGGTGCTCAGCACTCAGCCACCCTTCAGAGAGTCTCAGACCTGTCTGCAAGGTCTGAAGCTGCCCATCTTCTGCTTCAGGGTTTCCATAAATGTTTGCATTTCTCCTTCTCCTCCTTGGTAAGCCCAAGCCTTCCCCTGGAGGAAGTGTTTGGGAGAGGACTGGCTGTGTTTTAATCTGATTGCTCAGCCTTTGGAAACAAGAAGCCAATTCCAAATGTGTCCACCTGGTATTTCAGAGCTGCTAACCTGAGAATCTCCACTTTTTGTGGTATCTGGAATAATCCAGTGAGTTTTCATCTGTGACCAGCTTTGTGAACATGAATTTATCCAGGGATAAGTGGCAGATTTGATTAGCCAGGACACAGTGGAAGTTCAGTAATGGTGGAGGGCATCAAGCTCTGCCAGACATCCTCATTTCCTCAAAATTATGATGTGCACACACAGCTCCCAGCAGCTCCCTGGCGTTGCCACGCTGGGAGAGGCAGCAGAAAAGCAGGAATTTGGGCTTTGATGTGAGCACAGGGGTTCTTCCCAACCTGGGATGGAAGAGCCTTGCTTGTTTTTAAACTCCAGAGCAGTCCCTGCAGGGTGGAGGTGACACAGCTTCTTTTGGGGAGGAACAGGGAACGTGAGGCTTGGAAGTGCTGGGAGCAGGGCAGGGAATAAATTCCACTTGCAGAAGTATCAGTGCACCTGATACTAAATGGAGACTGCTTTTCCAAGTCCTTTAAATTCCCGTGCATGTGGCCATGGAAACAGCAGCGTGTCCCTGTGTTTGGGAAATCAGCACTCCTTAGAGACCAGCAGCTTTTCCAGCTGCTCAGTGGGAACTTGCAAACCAATTTCCATCCTTGCTTTGGAAGCAGGATTAAGTAGCCATTTTCCAAAGGTGTGAATTTCGGTGACTATTAACTCCTTAAAATAAAAATACTTTACTCAGTGAGCTATTGCACTGAAATGCATTTCCTTAAAATAGATTTAATTGCACTGAAGTGGAATTTTCCAGGAAGCTCGAGCCCTTCAGATCTTTCTTGGAAAGGGATTTCTGTTCTATGTAAAGAAAACCTTACCAGTTTTATTTTTCTCTCATTATCTTGAAGCTCTGCTTGCTGTTAATTTATGTCCCTCTTGCCTTCTGGGTTAAAAAGAGGTGGCCTTTCTTGCTTCTGATATTTAGAGGCAGTGGTTTTAGGCACTATGAGCCAAAAGATTGATTTTTCCCATAAAATGGCCTTGCTGGTGTGAGCAGCTGGGTCACAAGAGCTGCAATAATGCACTTATGGAGCTCAGCCATCACTGTGGCATTTTCACTCTCTGTAGCTGTTTGCTGACCAAAACAGGATAAGAATTAGTTATAAATGAGTGTTAAAGCACATTAGGATGAGGTTATTTTTTTTCTTGATCATACTGTCTAGGATATCTAATGACAAATAACATGCAGCAATATAGAAACCCTAAATTTTTGTGTTATTTACAGGAATTTGTTATTTGAGTCTTTCCAGCTAAGATTGGAATTGCACCCACTTTAATAATGGTTTGGTGTTCATAAAATTTCACTGCAGGTTATCAGGGGCCCTTGCAGGAAGCTTTGACATCAAATCCCTTCCCATCCTGTTATTTGGAGGTAACTGCTGCTGGTGGAACTCCCATGGCACTCATTGAGTGATTTATGGATTAGGGAAAAGGCTTGGGGAAAAATCAGCACCTTCTGTGGGAAGAGGGAATCTCTTGGTGCTTGGAGGTTCCATTTGGGAAGGATCCTCCTTTCCCATATAAATCCCTTCCCTGACTGCACAGGGCTCCTCTCACCTCTCCTGGGGCCAGGTGAGTTTTGTTCAGGTGCACCAGAGTTGCCTGTTCCCAAACCACACCATTCCTGCCCTTTCCCAAGGACTTTCCACTCAGCTGGGGCCGTTCCACGCCGTTCCCTGCACCCCTTGGCTGGGTTTCTCTCACGTGCAGGGCAGTGAGGGCTCTGGCAGGGGGGCTCTGCATTCCCAGGCTCCCCTGGAGCTGTGGTTTCGTGGATCTGCAGGGCTCAGCTGGCACAGCCCCAGCACTAAATGGTTTGTTTGTGCTGGGCTGTTCTTCCTGCAAGCTGAGCTCGTCTGGGCTCTGCTAATTGTGCTTCCTCAGCCCACCTTGGGGCTGGGAGCCCTCAGAGCTTCCTCTGGCTTTGCCTGTGGAAGTCAGCAGGAATTCTGCCACTGCCCTTGGCGTGTTTTGATGAAGGGCAGCGTGTTTGTTGTGCCCCCCTCACCTTTCCTGCTCTTGTTCCTTACCCAGAGTGTGCAGGTCGTGTATTCCCTGCAGACAGGCTGCCAATAAACCCAGGGTGTGCACTCTCATCCTGTGCTTGTATTTATAGACAGGAGGAGGCTGAACAATTCAGGGAAACTCCTGCTTTTCTCATATTTGAAACCTGAATTCTCTCCTGCAGCAGGTTTCCAGCGTTAGGTGGTGCTTCACAGCCACAGTTGTTAATTCAAGGACGCTCAGCTGAGGATAAATTTCATATTTAATGGCTTGATGAGGGTCTGCAGAGATACAGTTTTGTGTCAAATATCTGGCAGGTGTTTGTGCTGCTGAGGAAAGCTGCTGTTTGATCTGTGCTGTTGATGTCTTTGATGTCAAGGAGGGCACTTCTCTGTACTGAGATCTGTCAGGGTCACTGCTGCAGGGTGGCATTGTCACTGCTGATTTTTTGGGATCTCCCTCCTCTCATTTCCTCCCTCTGCTCTTCTGAGAATTTCTGGCATCGAGACATTAGTAATTGCTTTTTTTTTTTTAAGTTTCTTAGAAGTTTGACATTGACTTCCTGAAAATAAAAGGAGAGAATCTCATTTTCTGCTTCAAAGCTGCTCCGAGATCTCCAACTCCCTTTGTTTTCAGGGGGGTTCTGGAAGCAATCAAAGGCATCTGACTGCACAACAGCCCTGTCTCAATCTGATCTGCTTTAAGTGTAACCATATTTGTACATGCTGGGGCCTGTTTTATGTCTCTATTTCATTCTTTTTCGAGTCTGTGACCTTTCCTTTAGGATCCTAATAAGCAGTTTTCCCTGTCAGGTAGCTCAGTGAGAGCAGATAATTGCTGTGCACAGCGGTGATTTGCTGGAAACAGGCACACAATCCCAGCTGGAATGGGGATGTCTCCCACATTTCACACTCTTCCTGGCAGAGGTGTGAGCAGCTGTGACTTTGCTGAGTGTGTTTGTGCCTTATGCTGTGTTTGTTGCAGGCACTGCTTGTGAAATGTCTTGGAATCTGCACCGAAATCGCATCCAGTTTTTAAAACAAAAATCAGATTCTTGGTCTGCTTTGGCAGCTTTGAGAAAGCACAGATCACATCTCAGTAGCTGATGTCGAGACTCTGGGTCCAAACCTTTTTGTTCCAGAGCTGACCCTCTTTTTTCTGTTTTGTTGCAGAATATGGAGTGTGTGAAAACCTGAGGAAGTTGGAGATCACGGGAGTGTCCTGTCGAGATGTTTACGCCAAACGTAAGTGATAAAGCCAATCCAAATTTTGCCTAATACCAATTTTGAGACCACAGAAATGTTGAATATTTATCAAACTTTGATGGCAGAAGTTGTTCAGGCTGACTTGCAAGGGTTTTATTGGGAAGTTGAGATGTTTAGAGTTTTATTTAATACCAAGAGTCAGGATTTCTGTGCCTCCCAATAGTTCGGTGGGAAAAGAGCATGGAATTTAATTTTTTAATGAAGGGTATTGAGGGTTTTTCATCCTGTTTTGCCATTTTCAGCTCTTGCTAAGAAATTAACTGCTGTTTTTTCTAAGCCTTCATCTCAGTGAAAGGAAATGGCTGTAGGAGAGTGGGAAAGGGATGGCCATTCCCTAAAGGAAGAGAGTCTGGCAAGAGGTGTCAGTGTGTTTTGGGAATGTCTGTGGGTTGTGGGACCCTTCAGAACCTTGAAGTAACAATGGCCTCAAGTATTGATCTTAAAGCTGGGAAGAAGAACAGGTAGAAGGAGTTTAATCCTGCCTTTAATAGACTTGCTGAGCATCCACAGGCAAATTATTTCATCACCTAATATCTCTCTTTCCCTGTTATACACTACACTAGGGATGAAACTGCCTCATTTTCCTGGCTGGGAGGGCTGAGTGATGCTGAGCCAGCACACAGAGGTCCCCAGAGAAGTCCCATTAGCCCTCAAGGCCTCCCTTAATTCCCATTTAATCCCATATCTTTGTGTGGCACTGGTGTGGTGACAGCCACACAGCACACACCAGGTCAGATCTCAGCTCTTCATTGCCGTTTTTGAGTGGGACAACACCTCTTCATGACCTATAGTCCTTTTCACTGTATAACTTCCATGGTTCAGAGCTTTTAAAGTGATACTTCGTGCTTTTTATGCACAAAAATACTATATTTGTGGGTAAAACTGGCCTTTCTGGCAGGTGACTCTCCAGCCCAGTATCTCCCAGCTTTGGCTGTGGGCAAGGAGGCTGAGGAGAGGGCAAACCTGTGGAATATTTTCCTAAACATTCCCGTTGTTTCCAGGTTTCAGAGTGTAATCAGTTTATTTATGTAATAACCTACAATAAATCTGTCTCACACATGAATTTCCATGAGTAGTTTTCAAATCCATGGCACCCATTAGCAGAGGTGTGTGAGAAGCACCCCTGTGAAGCTCTTCCCTGCACCTGTGTGTATTTTCTGTGTTTGTATCCAGCAATGCCAAGCAGTGATGGTTACTCCAAAGTGGGAATGCTTGGCAGCCCTTCCTGGCTTTCAGGGTGCACCATCTCAGCTCCTCTGCTCACATTCTGCACTTTGCCCTGTGCCAGGAGCAGTTTCCTGCTGGTGTCACCCCATTTTCTCAACTGTCCCATAAACCTCCTTAATTGCAGAGGAGTTCATTTGGGATTACTGCACGGACTTTGCCATTCAGGGGCTGTGCTTCTGTGAGAGGTGGTGTGGGAGAATGGGAACTGAGCTCAAGTGCCTGAAAGCAGAACTAATCCCAGGCCTGGGCTGCTGTCCATGGAGTGGCTTGATCTTCTTGAGGCAGCAATGCAGAGTTTGAGGAAGGACTTTGATTCCACTTGGAATTCACTGGATGCCATTTGTCAATAATGTCTGTGGGAATCTGGAGCGAGTTCTGTGTGAGAAATCCTGCTCACATGAGACCGAGGGTGACAGAAAGCAAACTCGAGAGAGCTGGACTTCCCTGCGTGGTTGTTCCAGATCCATGGAAGTGTTTGCTGCTGCCAGTGGAGCAGAGTTTGCTGGCACTCACCCTGCTCTGTCTGTTCAGGTATAAACCCACGGGTGAAGTCGGGGCGTTTTATGAAAATCCTGCCCGACTACGAGCACATGGAGTACAGAGATGTTTACACCTGCCGTACGTACCCCGCTGCTGCTGCTGCTTCTGCGCCCAGCACGCCCGGGATGCTGCATGGAGTGTGCCCTGCCTCGGAGCAAAGCACTGGGGGGGACCTTGGCACAGCAGGGAGGTGCCACCAGTGGTGGCTGCTGTGTGTTAGAGGAGCGCTGGGGCCCTGTGGGGCATCAGCATCAGCAGGACAGGCACTGAGGGGTGTTGGTCTCTCTCTCAGGT
This sequence comes from Cettia cetti, assembly GCA_013401135.1. Lineage (NCBI taxonomy): Eukaryota > Metazoa > Chordata > Aves > Passeriformes > Sylviidae > Cettia > Cettia cetti. The sequence continues at coordinate 9,212 of VZUI01053448.1, forward strand.
GCTTTTTTGAGGATCTCTTTGAACAGGAGCACTCACTCTGCTCGTTAGGAATTGCTCCTTTTTTTGAGGAAAGAATTCAGATGAGGTGAGGCCCCCCAAAAGCAACTCTGGACTGGCAAAGAGCTTTGTTGTGATTCGAGTGAGCCACGGTGAAATCCAGAGCCCTTCCCAGTGAAAAATGCTGAGTCCCTCCCTGCACACTGAATCCCTTTAAGCACCATTTCTGTCTCTAGGAAGCGTTCTGCTGATGTTTTAAAGATTGGGATTTGCCTTCCTCACTTTGGATAACCCTTTTTTCCCCCCTCCTCGTGTTGTATTGAGGGAGGAAGAGTTAAACTCTTGGAGTTTAGTGCTCAGCAGGAATTGAGGGGGAAGGGCTGATTATTTTACATCAATTAAAGAAGCCAGGACTATTTGGTGTTTGTTTGCAGGGGATGTTGAGCTCTCTCTGATGCTCCTTTGGGTCTGCAGAGTTTGGCAGACTCCAGTTACTAACTCACTGCTGCTTGGGAGTGGAGTTTCTCACGCACATTAATGAGTGAGTGGACGCTGCAGAATTCCCTGTGCTGAGGGAAGGAACCGAGCAGGGGCTGTGCAGGGGAGGTGGGGACTTCAGTGTGAGTCAGGACAGACCCAGCAGCAATTGGGACAAAGGTTTGGCTTTGGCAACCTGGGGTGCCTGTCAACACCAGCTGTGTTCTGGGCTTGGATGGGAAGGAGAAGCAAATCCAAGCTGCAGGATGGATTCCTTTGGAGATTGGATGTTTGCTCCAAACTTAAATGGCATTTAGTGCTGTTCCCTGAGTTATTTCTTCTTTAGCTGCAGCCCCAAACTTCTGATGTGCCCCTTTTCTCTTGGGCTGTGTTGTTTTCCTTGGGGGAAAGCTTGGGTGGTTGGATTTGGTGATCTTAGATGTCTTTTCCAACCTAAATGATTCTGTGGTTCTGAGCCCATGTGGTTTGAGATGCAATGGCCCATTTCCCCTTTTTCCTCTCCTGCGTCAGGAGAGTCAGGATTTTCCATGGAAGTCTTCCCTGGTTCCTGTTCATGCAGGGTCAGCCAGGTGAGCTCAGATCACTTTCCCCAGGGGGTTTAAGCTCACCTGGGTTACTCTGAGCTCTTCACACGAGCAGGCATCACCAACCTGGACACTGCCTACATTGTTCCAGCTCATTTTGCTTCTAGAGACCTTCCTGCATCCCAGGAATCCGGGAGAATTACAGTAGGTTGGGTCTTTCCTGGTCAGGACAGTCTCCAGGCAGCCTTCTGGCGGTGGGAGCTTGGCATTCCCTGCTTCTCCAAGCCCATTCCCAGCTGGTTTCAAGCCCCCTTCCCATCTGAGGGGTGTGCAGAGCTACTTATGGAGTGTGGGGAATATCCAGGCTGGGGGAAGGCTGTCCTGTGGATGTGGGTTTGCTCTGTTTGGCAGGCTGTGTACTCAGAAATTTGGATGGGCAAGAGGCTTCTCCAGCACTGAGCACAGGCAGCGGAAAACCTTGGAGAAAGACCCAAGTGCTGTTTTTCTTTCGAGGAGCAGGAAGGGAAACAACTGCCAGATCCATCCTGTCTCCTACCAAGAGGAGCCAGAGCTGGATTTCATCAGGTTTTCCCTGCAATTAATATTTGCTGTTGTTTTGCTGGAGCTCAGAGACAGCCCAGGCTTGAAAACTGAGCTGTATTTTGAGATTTGTTTGGGCCTTTGGCCAAGCACAAGCATTTTCCCCAGTAAGTTCTGGAAGTGAATGAGATTTTTTTTTTTTTTTTTTTTTTTTTGGCTTCCTGTGCCCAGAACTCAGCTCTGTTTCCTGAAATTTCTCCTAACAGGAGCTGGGCTAGGAGGGACATCCTCATCCTCCTTGGATAACTTCGTTTTCTGGCCTAAAAAAGAATAACACATTAAAAAAGGCTGGGTTTTATCAGCTCTGTGGCAGACAGGGTAGAAGGCAGAGTGTGGTGGGTGGAGCAGCTCATGCCATTAATTAATGTGTAATTACTGAGCTGGGCATGGGGTTTGCCTGCTTGCCTTTGTGTTGTTTGTGCTGCCCTTGGTTCCCTGGGTGAAACCAGGCCATCAGTCTGAAATTATTTACTGCCCAGGGAAAAGGCTCCTCCAGGCCAGCTGGCAGCAGCTCTGAACATCCCTCCCTGCTATCCCAAACTTCTGTGCAAGGTCTTGCTTTGGTGGAATAAAACCTCTCCTGCAGTTCCTGCTGTCTGAAGTAATTAATGAAACAAAGCTGCTGCAGCAGCTGCACTGAAACACAATTCTTCTTTTAAATTGATGCAAACCCAGCCCTATTATTCAAGCCAGTCCTGGAGGTTAAAATGAGTTATTGTGGCCTTCTGAGTTGGCCATGGACATGTGAAATATCAGTGAAATATCTTCTTGCCATCTTTATGGAAATAATGTGCATGCTGCTGTTCCTGCCCCAAATGCCAGCCTGTGTGATGCCTTCTTGTGAAGGTTACTGGTCATGTGAGGAAAGCAGGTGGACAAAAGGAAATTAGATGGACAAGAGGAATGGCTGTGTCAGGACTGGAGGCAGGTCCCATCTCTAAGCTTTCCCCACAAGGAGGTTTAAGTTCATTCTCTAAAAGCCCTTTTTTCCTGATTGCTGAAAGTATTGCTCTATTTAGGTGGGATTGGAGGGACAAGTGGCTCTGAGATGAGAAACAAGGAAGCCTCAACTGCTAGAGTAGATTTGAGTGGGTTTTGGAAGCAGCTTTTGGGCACTGCTGAGGTGTAGCTGCTTCTGCCGAATTTTTAAAGCTGTGACTGCTGTGGCCACACCACCAGATTCCCTGGAGTGATCCATGTGCTTTGCCCGTGCTCCCAGTGGCTGTTTCTAAGGATGCTTAACTCTGGAGCCAAGTTTGTCTACACAAGGCAGTGAAATGCTTTCAAAATACTCAGATTTCCCTGTTCCTTCCTGCCCTTCCCTATTTTCTGTTGCTTTGCAGTGTGAAGCATCGAGTGCATTTTTGGTATCTGGAGGTGGCAGATGCTTTTATTTGTTTTTAGCTCTGGTCATATCGTGTGATTTGCATTAATGGGACTGTGTTGCAAAAGTTTTTTGGGAATTCCTGCTGAGGTAGGTGGTTCTGCCCTTCCACAGGGCCAGAAATGAAGAATATAAATGTGTGTGAGCTTGGGGGAGGCCTCAGCTTGGACACAATCACTTTTCCCGAGTAAATGCAGCTGTGGCTGCTATTGGTCAGCGCTGTGTGCAGCCTGGCAGCGGGGTTTTCATTCCCAAAATCCCATTTTCCTGGCTGGATGTGCTCACTTGAGTGTCTCCCTGTTCCCCAGTGCTGCACCGGTACCGGCACATCCTGGGATTGTGGCAGCCGGACATCGGGCCCTACGGGGGACTGCTGAACGTGGTGGTGAGTGAGGGCCTCACCCCGGGCTTTGGGGCACTGAGAGGTGGCTTCTTACACTTTGCACACCTGGCAGCCATGCCCAGACACTGCAGAGCCTGAACAGTCAGCCCTCAAGTGGGTGATCTGGGCCCAGAGGGTGCTCCTTGGTTCTTTCTCTGAGGTTGGACGTCAGGAGGAGTTTTCTCTGCAGGAAGGGTTGTTAAACACAGGAGTGGGCTGCTCAGGGAGGTGGTGGAATGCCCGTCCCTGGAGTGGATGTGGCACTCGTTGCTGTGGGTGGGGATTGCTCACAGGTTGGACTCGATGGCCTTGGAGCTCTTTTCCAGCCTGAATGTTCTGGGATTCTTCTCATCATCACCACCTTTCTCCAGACAGTTTTTATATTTCAGCTCCATGCCAGACCAACCCCAGGAGCAGGTAGAAAACACGATCAGTGTTTGGGGGAAAGCCTTGAGGTAGAGTTGGACACTGATATTCCAGTGGCTGGCACAGGAATCTGTTCATTTACTTCATTTTCTTTGCCTGCAGCCGAACCTTTTGCAAAGGGTTTTGCTCTTGTGCGGTTGGCAAACCTTTACACTCGCCCTAAGACTCGTGCAGCAGATGTAGAGTGACACTGCTGCAAGATCTGTGGAGCCTGGCAGCTCTGCTGCTGCTGGGAGAGCAGTTAATGAACAACATTTGACTGAACTGGTGAGAGCTGAGCCAGGAGTTTGCCTGGAGCCCTTGTTCTCTGCACCAAGGCTCAGCAACTGCCAGGTTGAAGCAGAACAAATCCTGAGGCCTTTGGGTTTTGCAAGATTCTGTTGCATGAGGTGGTGTAAGAGGGCATCCAACTGCATCAGTACCTTCCCTGTGACCTTATAAAGGCTTTGTGGCACTGCCCTGCCTTGGTCTCAGATCTCTCTGTTTGGAGAATATCCTGCCTCTGGAATTGCAGGCCCTGAGGGAAAGGATTCTGTTAGGTGTGCAGGAAAGGGGCTGGCACTTGTGCCTCTCAGTAGAGTGTTGCTTCCTGTGTTCTCTGAATAATAAAGCCGAATAATTCCTCATCTAAAAAGCAGGGATAGTCATGGGAAGCAGAATTCATCTGCTGGAATATCTGCCAGCAGGAGCTCTCAAACCAATTAGAGTCTGGCTTGCTGTGTGGTCTTTCCCTCTGGATCCTGCACTCCAGGCAGGTCATTTGCAGCAATAAAGGCCTGAGCTTTTTCCAGTGGTGCAGGAAGCCTTGTAAAGAAACCCTCTTCACCCAGGGAGTGCTGGGAGTGCATATGGTCTGGGTTAATGGCTGGAAATGTTTGGGAGTGCAGCAAACTGTTCTGCAGCTCCTGCCCTGGGCCACGAGGGCAGGAGTTTGCTGCAGCCTCCTGAGGAACCGTGCAGAGCTGATCCCGTGGGCTTTGTGCCCTGTCCCTCTGCAGGTGGATGGTTTGTTCATCATTGGCTGGATGTACCTGCCCCCTCACGACCCTCACGTGGATGATCCCATGAGATTCAAGCCCCTCTTCAGGATCCACCTGATGGAGAGGAAATGTGCCACGGTGGAGTGCATGTATGGCCACAAGGGGCCTCATAATGGCCACATCCAGGTGAGCTCCTCTGCCTCTCTCAGCACTCTGTGTGCACCTTGGCTCTGGAAATGGATTCATCAGAGCACACTGGGAGGATTTTATTTCAGAGATGTGGCTTTCACCGCCCTGCTGTGTGTGTGGGCACCAGCTTTACACTCATTATGTGTCTGACAAGTTGTGTGGGCTGTTCCCTGCTCTGAATTTGTTCCCTGGCAGTGGCACAGCCAGGCTGTTGTGCTGTTTTCTGTTGGGCTGGGGAGAGGATGTGTAAACTGGCCTTGGGCAGCTGGTGAGTGTGCCCAGGCAGACACAGACCTGTTCTGCAGCTCTCTCCCTGGTGAGACCTTGAGAAGGTGGTGCAGCATCCACTGGATGCTTTGAAAAGCTTCCTGACAGGTTGTTTGTTTTTTCTTTAAAGGAGGAAGCTGAAACAGGGAAGCAGCTTAAAACTATTATTTTCATTAGAGTGCATTGAGGTTTTATTGCTTTTATTTCTCTGTTCTGTAGCTGTTGCACTCGGTAGCAGTGAATGATTTCTTTGTTGTAGCAAATCCAGTACTGTTTGTTTTGTAAAGCATTCACTGTGAGCAGTCCTAGCTACATCATCCAAAGCATCTCTGAACAGGTGTGTGACCTGTTCAATTCTCCTCCCTGGTAACTGCAGATTGTAAAGAAGGACGAGTTCTCCACCAAGTGCAACCAGACGGATCACCACCGGATGTCAGGGGGCAGGCAGGAGGTGAGTGCTGTGCCAGGCTCTCCACTGAGCCTCTTTGTGTGTCCCCTTCCTGAGATCAGCCCTCAGCTGGGCTGTGGGAGGTGCCCTTCTGATTCCTGTGGGATTGGGATGTGTGAACCCCCAGGCTGGGAGCTTTTGGCTGATTCCCTGTTTTAGGCAGCTTTCTGTGTCAAGGTGCTCTTTGAGCCCCAGCACCTTCCTCTGTTGTGGTAGCAGATCTGTCCAGAGAGGGTCTGCAGCAGATCTTGGACATCAACAGCACTGCAGGCACTGATCTCAGTGCCACTGCTGTCTGCATAATTAAGATCTTTTGAACACAGTGAGCACCAGCTGCATTTGGATACCTTCCCACTGCTCACCTTGCTCGAGGGATTAAAAGCTTCATTTGGTTGTTTCTCCTGTGTCTGTCAGCTCTGCCCAGCAAGGCAGATTGCTGACTGAAATACCTGTGTTTAAATGCAGGTATAAATGTCAGGATGAATACCTGTGCCAGGTACTGCTGCTTGCTTCCAGCTGGTTCCACGTGACAAATCTGATATTTCAGCTGCTTCTGAGGAACGCTGTAAAATGTCTGTCTGCTAATGGGAAACAGCTGGGGGAAAGGTTTAGTTAAGTGTTTTCTGGTGCTGGAGCAGATGAGAAATGCTTTAATACTTTCAAAGCACCACGTTAAGTGTGCGTGGCATTATGGAAATTGGAGGATCTGGCTTGGGAAGATAAAGGAGGCAGGTTTGGAATATCACTTGGCAGGCTGCTATCTCAGTGTAAGCTGTTATCACACCAACTCATGGCAGGGTATTAACTTGTCAGAGCTGCAGTTGGGGTACTTCAGGAGATGCTTTCAAAGCACCCTTTGGATTTAGATGCATCAGTATTAAATCAGCAGGATTTAACCTCCTAAACCCTCAGTGCTTTTCAAAAGCTTTTTTCTTTTATGTTGAATGTGTCAGGACAGGGCACAGGAGTCAGCTTGTGGGCACACAAATGAGTTACTGTGAGAGAAAGAGTAGATGAACTACTTTGCAGTAACAGGCCATGCCTTTATTCTGAGGAGGTTTATGCTTCTACCTGGGATTTATTTGAGCCTGTTTATTGTGTGATCACTGCCAGGTACCATCATCACCATTTGTTAAACGTATTTCCAAGCCTTCACTTGTGCTTGTTCCCCAATCCTGCCACGTTTCCCTGTCTTTGGCAGAGGATGTGCCCTGTCTGTGGCTCTGCCAGTGAAGTGTGCTGCCACAGAGTCACACAGTGAAGCCATCCTTGGGCACATCACTGAAATGTCCTCATCCCCCCCTTTTCTCCTCGTGCTGCAGGAATTCCGGACGTGGCTGAGGGAGGAGTGGGGTCGGACTCTGGAAGACATTTTCCATGAACACATGCAGGAGCTCATCCTGATGAAGTTCATCTACACCAGCCAATATGAGTAAGGGCTGCTGCAACTTGACAAGCACACTGGAGCATTTTTCCCCAAGATGGGGTTTTCCATGGGCTTTCACAGCCAGAGGAATGTTGTGTCTCTGCAGTGCTTCCCAGCTGTACAGGGAGATGAGGTGGAATGACTGCAGTAGGAATAGGATTCCAAGTTCCACACAATAACTATGCACAGTAAGGTGCTTTTGAGTCATTTAACTCTGTTTAATTTGAAGACAGAGCAAATGCCTGTGATCCTAAGGAGAGTCTGGTTATTATCCATATTAGTCAGTGTGCTCTGTAGTGCAGGAATTAGAGTCCCTGAGAAACTGGGGATTTTAACCACCTCTCCAAGCTTCTTTTAGCTGCCACCTCACTGTAGCAGATGTTTAAATATGCTTCACTCTCAGGTTCTCTGGGAATCTCGAGGGCTGAGGAGGTTTCCTGCAGGAATCTCCTGGTGTGCTCACGAGGATGGTGGGGAGGGAAGCTCAGGGAGGGCAGAAGTGCTTGCAGAGCTCTAAAGCAAACCCTGAGCTCGCCGAAAACACAAATCCTGCCTTGACAACATCCCCAAGCTGCTGGAGGAGCAGGCTGCAAACACATTGCTGCTGGGGAGGGGTTTTTTTCCTTGACTTGTCTGACGTTTTTTCTCTTGCACAGCAACTGCCTGACGTACCGGCGCATCTACCTCCCCCCCAGCAGCCCCGACGACCTCATCCAGCCTGGCCTCTTCAAGGGCACCTACGGCAGCCACGGGCTGGAGATTGTCATGCTGAGCTTTCATGGCAAGAAGGCCAAGGGCACTAAGATCACTGTGAGTGCATTCTCCTTTCTCTCAAATGAAAGTGTTCTCAGTGCTGTGGATGCACGGGAGGGGTTTCTAGCTGGGAGCTGGCAGCCCAAAGCCCGTTCCCTGTGGGGGTTGGTGGCACTGGGTGAATCTCAGCACACACAGTAATCAGAACCTGCTCTGCTAAGTTTATCTGGCTCCCCCTTCCTTTCCTCTTCCTTCCAGCTGCTTTCTGTGAGCAGCTGGTAGCAGGTCACTGGAGATCCCCTGTGTGTGTGTGAGGAGCAGGTACCAAGTGTTGGCAGCTCTTCACTGAGCTCAGGTAGGGAAGCACCTACAGGGAGGGGTGCTGGTGAAGTGCAGCTGCAGCTTTGACTTTCCTTTCACCCTTGAAAGTACAGCTTTTCATTGAAAGTTCTGGTTCTGGGAAGGGGAAAGCAGAGATGTCAAAGAACAGCAAACAAGGCCCAAGCAGGTATTGTTTGGGGTTTTTTTTTTTTGCCAGCTTGGTGATTATAGAATAGGGCGAGCTATAAACAAGTTCAGGTGATGGCTCTGTAGCACCTGGTGTCTGCAGCCGTGCTGTTCCTTCCTGTCCCTAGGGAGATCCCAACATCCCAGCTGGACAGCAGACTGTGGAGATAGACCTGGCACATCCTCTGCAGCTGCCTGACATCGAGAACCTGCATGACTTCAGCGAGCTCTCCCGCATTGTGCTGGAGGTGCAGGAGCAGGTGCGGCGCGAGGAGCAGGAGCGCGAGCAGCGGCAGGAGGAAGAGGAGCATTCCCAGCAGCCTGCCTCCCAGCCTGCCAGTCCTCTGGGAGGAGAAGAGGGTGCTGAGGGGGAAGAGACTGCAGCTGGGGCAGAGGGGACGACCCAGGACAAGGCCCCAGCTTCCCAGCCCTTCGTGCTGCCCATGGGAGTGATATCGAGGAATGAGGATTATCCCCGCACCTGCCGCATCTGGTAACTGCTGGTTCTGTGGCTGATTCATTTTTGAAAGGGAAGGGGGAGTCTTTGAGGTGTGTCCTGTATTTGTGTGCCCTTTACCTGCCTGTGGATCTCCCAGCCCCTTGGGTTCAGATTTCACAGAATCCCAGAACGGTTTGGGTTGAAAGGGACCTAAAAATCCCATCTTGTTCCACCCCTGCCCTGGGCAGGGACACCTTCCACTAGACCAGGTTGCACCAAAGCCTGTCCAACCTGCCCTTGAACATTTCCAGGGTTGTGGAATCCACAATCTCTGGTTCCTGCCTCTGCTGCCTGATTTCCCATGCTTTGGTTTGTCCCCTCTCTCACCACGCTGCCATCTGCCATCCCACTTCCTTGCTAGATTTACTTCAGAAGCTGGCACCTCTCCTGAATTCCACACCCCCACCTTTTTTTTGGTGTGTTTTAAGTCCCAGAGCTGCTCAGCTCATATATTTAGAACTGCTCAAGCTGCTTCCCATTGCCACGTGTGTCATTCATGTTCCTTGGCTGTGGGAGCACCCTGCTCTCTCCCACCTTTCCCTGGCCTCTGGTGCCTTGGGGCAGCCCTGGCAGGTGCTGAGCACCCCAAGCAGGAGGTGCAGGCATGCAGAGAGCTGTGCTGAACAGGAGCTGGTGAAGCAGCACACTAAATGAAGTGTGAAAAAAGAACCCAAAAGCTGAGGCTTAGGCAGGTGACCTTCAGCCAAACATCTGTGCTCATGGAAAAACCTTCCCAGAGCTGGTTAATCCCAGAAGGCTCCTGCTGTCACAGCTCAGTTGTGCTTGGATAAAAACCCTGCTGCTTGCTGAGAGCTTTGACTGACCTTTATTCCTCCTCAGGTCCTGGTAGATTTTTCTGCTTTTTAGATTTTTCTCTCCCTTCCCTTAGGTTTTTGCCTTTCTGGTCACGCTCTCAACATGCCTTTGCTTTCCTGGGAGGATTGAGCCCCGTGCTGATCCTTGAGGTGCACAACTTAATCTCAGATAGGTTTAGGGGCTGACCTACTGAAAAACCCAGCTTTGGTGTGCAGGTGCTAATTAGGATAACCCAAAGCAGGAACCTGCAAACAGCAACGGGGAGTTCTTTATTTTAATAGAAAAACCGAGTGTAAAACTCGCTGTTCCCTCACACCCTGCAGAGTGGCTTCATCAGAGTTCTGCGCTGATTTTTTTTTAACTAAACACTGTGTGACCCTGGCTGTTGTCACAGCTGTTTTATCCTTATCCCCTGGCAGTTTTTATGGCACAGGGCTCATCGCTGGCCACGGCTTCACCAGCCCCGAGAGGACCCCGGGGGTGTTCGTGCTGTTCGACGACGATCGCTTCGGCTTCATCTGGCTGGAGCTGAAATCCTTCAGCCTCTACAGCCGCATCAAGGTCTCCTTCCAGAACGCCCAGGCTCCTTCCCGGGAGGCCTTTGAGGAGATGCTCAAGAACATTCAGTCCCTGGCTACTTGATGAGGGGTTGATGATGGACAGGGCTCGGGGTGGCAAAGGCTGCTGCGCTCCCCAGCTGGCCTGGCCTGGAGGGGTCCTGGCTCTGGGTACCTCTGGATAGAAGCATGCACTTTGAATAAAGCCTTTTTACCCCAAATGTACACACATCCCAGTTCAGATGTGCCCTTTCCTCTGTGCCACTCCACGCTGCTTCCCAGCAGTCCTTGTTTCCCAGTCTGTGCTTTGGAGAGCTGAAGGGATCCTGCAGAGGAGGGAACAGACCTTCCTTAGTGCAAAAAAAAAAAAAAAAGAATGTATTGGGACAAAACCAACTTCTGGTCAGAGCTGGACAGAGGAACAGGCAGTGAGAAAGCAAATCCTCCCCTCCAGAAACCTTTCTGTGGGTGCAGCATTGCCAAGGGGAGGATGCCTGCATCCTTGGCTTGCTAACTGGAGTGAGTGCTTTCCTCTGGAGAATTCCCTCAGCAAGGGCAGGATCCCACTGCAGATGAGTGTGTGCAGCACTGTCCTGGCTTCTGGAGCTCGATGGATGTGCTGTCCCTGGAGCTCCAGGGCTGGGTGTCTCCCTGAGGCCAGAGGTGATTTTTTTTTCTCCCTGCAGGAGCTGGGTGTGGCACTGGAGATTGGTGTAAACTGCAAAAAAAGCTCTGATGTGTTCAGACTGATTCGTACCTGGGAGATTTTCTCAGATCTTGTAAAGTGGGTCTGAAAAGACACAGGAAGGAGCCAAAAGAAGCCCAGCTGGGCAGAGAAGGTGCCACCTGTCACACATGGCACTGTGTGGCCCCGGGGCTGCCATTGCTGTTCAGGTTGCCCTTCAGAGTCCAGAGTGACAAGGGATTTTCCTTGTATTGTGTGGCTTGTTGTGGCTCCTGGAACTCCCTTCTTTCCCCTTCTGGTTGCACTTGCTTCATCCCAGATGCTTTTGTGGCAGCTCTGAGCTCCAGTGGGAATTGTGTGCTGCAGCAAGGGAGCAGATTCCCTTTAGACTGTGCTGTGCAGGAAAATCCTGGCCAGGGCTCATCTCCAGGCTGTGAGTTGTGCTGGAAACCATCAGCACTAACACAACCCTTTGTTGCAGCTGCCCTCTGGCTGTGATGATAAACTCCAGGTCCCTTCTCTTCTCCCCAGATCAGTGTCTAACAAACCCCTGCCTTCACATCTCTGCAGTTTTTAGGTCTGTAAATGTCTCTGTACCTGTGCTGGGAGGTTTCAGGCTCCTCCTGAGGAGAAGTTTCAGTCCCTGCCTGGTTCCAGTGCCTGTGAGCAGCTTTTGTTCTCACTCTCACAAGGGCTTTTTGCCATTTCTGCCTCTCATGTGTTCCCTCAGCTGTGTGAGAGCCCAGGCTCCAGCAGAGACAAGGAGCAGCAGCTGGTGTCACTGACAGGATGAATTCCTGTCTCTCTGGATAGAGTTCTCCAAACCCCTGGGAATTTCAAGGTGATTTAGGGCACGTTTTGCTTTGTTTCCTGCAGCTTTGTGAGGAGTGGCAGGCCTGGTGAACCAGCTGGGAGGAGCAGGGTGCTTGTGAGCAGCCTGTGGAGGTTTCCTGCAGAGGGAAGAGCCCCTTGGGATCACACAGGGCTGGGAGAGAGGGGCTGGCTGCTCTCTGTGCCTTGCTCAGGGGACAGGGAGGTGACCTGGAGCTGCAATTGGGCATCTCAGCCTGGTGCTGCAGCTGCTGAGCTCTGTGCAGAGCTCCTGCCTGGTCTGCAGGCAGAGGTGTCCAGGTGGGTGCAGGTTTCTGGGACAGCTGAGGACCTTCAGTGCTGGGTTCAAGGTTGGACTCGAGCTCAGAGATCTTTTCCAGCCTTAATGATTCTATGGTTAGGGTTTTATGTGGTATCTCAGTGGCCTGTTTATCTTGGAATTGTTGTTAGGCTGCTGCAGTTCTGCCTTCTGCTCTCCCTAACAGGGAGATGTCCCCTTGATCCCAAAGGGATGGGACATGTCCCCTTGGGCAGCTTTTCCCATGGCCTGTCCCAGCTGGATCCATAGCTCTGATTGCAGATTCCTCCCCACTTCAGTATCTCCACCCAAAAACCCAAACTCCTAAAATTTTACACAACTGACTTGGTAATTTTTACTTTTAGCTTTTAAATTAAGGTGTTGTTTTGTTTTTTTTTAAATAGAGATTAAAATCCAGATTGCACTGATTGCCTTGCAAGTACCTGAGGCTTGAGTCAATCTCCCAAGGACTGACCTGTCCCTAGCCTCTGTCCTTTGTCACCTGGGCAAGGTGTCACCTGTTTGCTGTTGGCACAGGCTGTGCATCTGCTCTTCTCCAGGCTTCTTGTCCCTTCTGACCCTTTCCAGTGGCAGTGCCAAGGGTCTCCTGAGGGCCAGACCTCCCTGGCTGGCTGGAGAGAAGGGTTTTGGTGGAGGCTGATGCCTTGTGGGATTTTCCCAGCTCTGCCTTGCCCCTGTAGTGGCATCTTTTTATTTATAACTCACCTGGCTGGCCTCAAAATGTCAGGATAATTCCTGATTAAAGGCAGAACTGCTGGTACCCCCTGGCTTGTTCTGTCTGGAGCAAAGGAAATAGCAAAATTTGTATTAATATTCCTCCTCTGATGCCTTTTCTCACCTGCTGCTGCTCCAAGCCTGGCAGGCTGTTATAGCATTTCAGAAGAAAATTCCCTCTGGTTTGGCTGAGGGTGAGGAAAGCTGTGAGGATGGATTTGGGAATGCTGGGGATGCTGCAGTGCCCATTCCTTTGTGCCTGGCTCTGTCAGTGCTTGCAGAGCAAAGCAGGTTAACACAGGGTTAAAAACTCCCAGCTCTGCAGCCTTTGGGAAAGGGGAGACAGCTTCAGGAGCAGGGTTTGGATCTGGTCACCCCTGCCTGGGGGGTGCTCCTGCTTTCCCCAGTCCCTCCTCTCCTGCTGGGAAGCTGTGCTGCCAGGACAGGGCTGTGCTGTGCTTGCTCCAGGCTGCTCCAGCCCCTGCACAGCCCTGCATTCCCCCCTTCACTCCCAAATCCCAGTTTGCAGCCCCTTGGGATCCTTGTGGGAGCTGTTGACAGGGATGATGTGTGCTGGGGCCCTGCAGATGGTGATCAGTCTCTGCTGCCGACGGCTCCTCGTCCCTTCGGCTCTGCAGGAAATCTTGGGGACAATTGGCTGGATTTCTCCATCCCAGATGGGTGGAAAGTGCTGGCGAGGACAGAAAACAACTTGTCAGGGGTAGGAGAACTCTTGGCAGGAGCCTTTTGGATTCAACAAAGCCTTTGCAGGGAGGTTGCAGAGCCCCAGTGGCCACTGCAAGACCTGGAGCTGAATTCTGGCTCGGGGACAAGTGTCTGCTTCGTGTGCTGGGGATGGGTTCTGCTCCTCCATCCTGCTCCCTGTGTTGTCAAAACACATGGATTTGGCCAGCTGGAAAACAGGAACATCAAAGCTCCAGTTTGTTTGCCTTGGGCTTGATTTGAGAGCTGTCAATGTGCTGTGCTCAGGCGTGGTGGTTGTGGGAGACTCGCTGCCCTCCACGGGGATTTGTCAGGCTGGATTTTACTGAGCAGGAGGAAAAAGGATGGAATTGTTTGTAAATTTGGGTGTCAGCTCCACTGAGGAGTGAACAGCTTGCCCTGGAATGGGACAGCAGCAGTGGGAGGGCAGTTCCTTAGGAAATGTGTGCTGGGGAGAAAGGGAATTCTGTGCAAAACGTGCCTGGAGGTGTCAGCTCCCAGGAAAAGCCCAAACTGCAGCTGGCTCAGTGTTTACTTTTCAACAAGGATGACTTCTTCTTGCTTTTTATTAATTTAAACCTAGTGGAACTCGATGGGAGTGTTGGCTGTTGTGTGGAAATGGGTTGTTTAGGCTCAGCTTGCTAGTTTAGGGAATGATAATGTGTTAACTCTGTCGTGTAGCTGGCTGCTCACGTGGCCAGTAATCCTCTGTGGTGTTCAGCTGCCAAAGGCTCGTGCTGCCCTGACCTGGGGGACAGTGAATTATTTGGGGTGTGGAGTGGAAGAGAGAGGCACCAAACTGTGAGTGCCACTGACCTTTGGGTGCTTTGTGTGCTGAGTTAAAATGTGTGGTTCTGGTTTTCGTTTGGATTGCAATCCTTGGAACTTTGGAGGCAAAGAGCACTTGGCTCCACTGTGTTCATTAGCTTAATTAAAGCAATCTGCACTTTTGTTTTGTCATTGATGACTCCCCCTTCCCTGTTCCCATGTGTATTTTGCACTCACCACTTTAACATGACACTGATGGATTAATCTGGGTATTTCCTATAGGTTTGGAGTGTGGGTAAGTCTCTGTAAAAAGTATTAAAAATGAAGGTGAAACATAAATCCCTGCTTTGTACAGAGGGCAGTGGGAGGAAACCACTGGGCACAAAGATCCAGGTGGAACATGAGAAGTTGTATTTAACCACCTCACCTGGCCAAGGGCTGGGGCTTTCCCTGGCCTTTTCGTGGTGGCTTTGAGAGGAATGGGATGTATAAAATCAACACCTGGCCTACTTCACCCCAGGTTTTGGAAAGCTGAGCAAGCCCTGTGTGTTACTTTTACACCTGATCATTGTTACCCAAGGAGCCTTTTCCAATTTCAAATAATAAAAAGCAAAAGTTTTGTGAACTTAGTTCTGTTTGCTTCGGTTTTTTTCCCCCCCTTGTCCCAAAGGAAAATGTTGGGCCAGTTCCACCCTCCTGTCATGCAGCTGCCTGTCTTCCAGCGTGGGGTGGGAAATCATTGTCCCTTGTTTGGGTACTTGGTGAGCAGTTCTGAGTCCCTGAAGATGTGAGACACACATCCCACACCTCATGCTGTGAAATCCCAATTCCTGCCTCATCCCTGTGTTCTGTTCTCTCCTCATGCTGTGAAATCCCAATTCCTGCCTCATCCCTGTGTTCTGTTCTCTCCTCATGCTGTGAAATCCCAATTCCTGCCTCATCCCTGTGTTCTGTTCTCTCCTCATGCTGTGAAATCCCAATTCCTGCCTCATCCCTGTGTTCTGTTCTCTCCTCATGTTGTGAAATCCCAATTCCTGCCTTACCCCTGTGTTCTGTTCTCTCCTCCTGCATCTCCCCTGGGTTCCCCTGGCTCCCTCCCACAGCAGATTTGGGGTGGCAGAGCTGACACCCTGAGCCCTGACAAAGCCTCCCTGCCCTCCCAGGCCCTGCTGTCTGTCTGAAAGGAAGCCTGGGGTAATCCTGGGTATTCCTTTTCCCCATTCTTCCTTCCCCTCGGCCTGAAAGGGATCACTGGCCCCAAAGCAGCCCGAGGGCTGAGGAGGGGGAGGCAGGGATGGTGTCAGCCCCTTTATGTGGGATCAGCCTGAGAGTTTCTGTTTCCTACGTTTCAAATTCACACCCACTGCAGCTCTGCACTGCTGCTCCAAGTGGTTCTGTGAGAATGGCATGAGCTCAGCTGCCACCAAGGAGCTTTTCGTCCTCCTGCTGCAGGTCCTGTGCCAGCCCCGAGTTCCCTGTCCTGCTTTTCCTGGAGGGAATGTCGTGCTTTGAGTTTTGCAGCCCAATTTTGCTGGTAAATTCCTTTAGCAGCTGATTCTTTTTTGAGAACAAACCCTGGCCGTGGAGCACTGAACTCCCCAAGTTCAGGCATGAACTCCTAATCTGGCAATGGCTCTGCCTCAGTGCTGGTGGTTAATCCAGGCTGGAGAGCTCTGTTACATCCTCTGAATGTTTGGCATCCTCCATTTCCCTTTTTAAATATTTTTTAATATTTTTTTTATATCAGCAATGCCTTCCCCTCATCCCATGCCATGATTTTGTGGTGCTGCAGGCCCACTTGAGTGCTCAACCCTCAGCAAGGCGAGAGTCAAACGCAATTTCAGTAACTCCTGCCAGATGTTTGGCCTAGGAGGAGCACAAATGTGATTCCTCAAGTGCTGAACCCCGGCCTCAGCCACCTCCCTCTCCTCTCTCCTTCCAAGGAAGCTGGAGGTGTGAAGGATCCGTGCAGGGCTGAGCTCCTTTGCTACAACCCCTGGCCAAGGAGTGAGGAGCTCCCTGAGACCTGGCAGGGATGATCCTGGCCAGGTGGGTTCCTCCTCCCAGCTCAGTGATGGATAAACTGATTTTTCCATCTGCTGGGGGTCAAGTGCTGACTGCCACAGCTGCTCTGGGCTGCTCCCTGTGGGACAGGGATGTTCCCAGAGCTGGTGGCTCGGGAGCTGAGGTGCTGCAGGGGTGAATTATTCCCTCTCTGACAGGACAGGCACGTCCCACACTGGTTTGGGGACATCACCTGCTCTCAGGGATGTCTCTGCTCCACAAAAAAGGGCCCAGCATTCCTGCACAGCATTCCTGCCTCTTCCTACCCGTGCCTAAAACCCAAAAGGCTTTTACTTCCAGACTGAAAGGAAGGTGGGTCTCCATTCTTAAAGCCACAAATACAAACCTGGAATCACTTCCAGTGTGAGCCCAAGCCCTGGCTGGAGCCTTTCCCCGGGATAAGGATGGGCTGTGACAGCTTCAGGCTCTGCCGTTGCCTCTGCTCAGTGATCCAAGTGCTCTGTGAGCATTTCCCAGCTTCCAGGACCTTGGGAAGCACCCACTGAGGGGGAATGTTGGGCTGTCCGTGCTGGGTTCTGCCCTCCCCTCTCTGCACCATCCCCGTGCATGGCCTGGAGGAGAGCGAGCAAACTGGCGTGTGCTCCCGGCAGGAATCTCCCTCCTCCTCCTCCCAGTGGAGAAGGTTAATTAATGGCTAATTAAAGCCTCTTGAGCTCCGTCTGTAGTTCCTCGGGGCTGTCACTCCTTTCCTTGCCCACTGCCATGATCCAGCCATCCGTAACCTCGGCGGGTGATGGGCTCTGCTGCTGGCTACTGCTTTAATGTCACCTCGTCCCTTCAGCGCCCCCGGGGGGCTCAATCCCGAGGGTTCAGTCCCGGGGTTCAATCCGGGGTTCAATCCTTTGAGGTTCAATCCCTTGGGGTTCAATCCTTTGGGGTTCAATCCCTTGGGGTTCAATCTTTTGGGGTTCAATCCCGGGGTTCAATCCCGGGGTTCAGTCTTTTGGGGTTCAATCCCGGGGTTCAATCCCTTGAGGTTCAGTCCCGGGGTTCAATCCCGGGGTTCAATCCCTTGGGGTTCAGTCTTTTGGGGTTCAATCCCGGGGTTCAATCCCGGGGTTCAATCTTCGGGATTCTCCCCGAGCAGCCGCTGCCGGGCGAGGCTGTGCCGCGCCGTGTCCGCCAGGGGGCGCCTGGAGACCGGGCACGGACACCCGTGGGACAGGGATCCGCGTGGACACGGAGGGATTGGGAACTGGGAACTGGGAATTGGGGATTGGGAACTGGGAAATGGGAATTGGGAACTGGGAATTGGGAATTGGGAATTGGGAACTGGGAACCGGTATGGATGGATGGACACGGAGATGGACACCCATGGGACAGGGATCCGTATGGACATTGGTGGGACCTGGATCAGTACAGACACAGACACTCGTGGGACTGGGATCCATACTGACATGACCGTGTGTGGGACAGGGAGTCACAGGGACACCGACACTCGTGGGACCGGGGCCCACACGGACCCTGGTGAGATCAGGCTCAAACGGACACTGACATTTCTGGGACCAGGATCCCTGTGGCCGCGGACACTCGTGGCACTGGGGGGCACACGGTGATTGAAATGCGGCACCCTGGGGCTCTCGGGTCAGGCCAGCTGCTGAAATCGGGACCCCTGGAGGTACCTGCGGGCTCCTGGGGCGTCCCGCGGGTGGGACATGGGGGCACCGGTGGGACTCGGCCCCTCCTTCCCCGCTCCTCCCACCCCTCTCCAGCTGATCCCAGTGAACCAGTTCCATCATCCCATCTCCGCTACCCGGGGAACAACCCCAGATTCCCTCCCTCTCTCCCTTGGAAGCGTTTTCCTGCACGGGTGGCTCGTCCCCGGGGCTTTCTGTCACCTTGTCATCCCTTCCTCACCTCGGGAACCCAAATTATTCCTGCCCTGGGACGCGCCGCCCACCCAGAGCTGCAGTCCCGGCTCTTCCAGGGAGCCTGCTGTGACCCCTGTCCCTGAATCCTGTTCCCATCTCCCCGAGCCCTTGTTCCCTGCTCCGGTGCCTTCATCCCAGGCTGCCGGGCTGCTTTTCCTGATATCCCACAATCCCGAGCCCCGTTACCTGCCTGCCTCGGCCCCTGCCTGTTCCTGCTGATTAAAAACAAACGAGGAGATGCTGGTGAGTGCTGAGCTGGATGGATCTGCTCCATTTAGGAGTTCTTGAGTAAATAACATGGAAATTTAATTTTCTGCCCCTCTGGAAAAGAGAGGCTTTGGATATTATTCATGCACCTTTCCAAGCGTTTTTGCTGTGAAGGGGAAACCTGGTTTTGCTTGGGACCATTCCCAAAGATTCCCGCATGGATAACGAGCTTGTTTCACCCGTGACCACATCTTGGCCGGTGCTGTTTCATGATTTTTTTTAGGGAGAAGATGCCAAATCGTCCCTGTGCTGGGCAGTGCCTGACACGGGGGCAGCTGGAGGGGAAACCTCTCCAAAACAAGCGGATACGGCAGCGAAGGGAAAAGCCACGGCTGCGAGCCAGGAAGCAGGAGCTGCATCCCGGCCCCCGCCGCGCCCGGCGCACAGTTCCCTTCTCCCTCTTTGTTTTCTCTAATTGCACAGCGCGGCCCCGGGCACAGCCTGTTTCTGCCTGCGCGGCCGCACAAAGCCCTGCGAACGGGGCTGGGACGAGCTGACCCGGGAGCGGGAACGCGGCCGCGGGAGAGGGATCCGGCCGGTCCGGGATTCCCGGGCAGCGAGGCTCGGCCCCGGCGGGGACTCGGCCCTGCAGGGCTGAGCTGAGCTGAGCTGGTCCAGGGGAGAGAGCACGAGGAGCCCCCCAGCACCCCGCTTCTTCCAGCTGGGGCATCCCCTGGGATGGATGGATGGATGGATGGATGATGGATGGATGATGGATGGATGGATGGATGGATGGATGGATGGATGGATGGATGGATGGATGGATGGAT